>QNTS01002752.1:80972-99494 GCA_003317085.1 Hucho hucho | reverse complement strand
AAAAAGCTAATTAAAATACTGTAGTTAAAAACTATATCCCTCGTATCCAACTTTACTTGCCGCGTTAACTCCAGCCGTTGCCTTTTGCCTTGCCACGAAGAAACCGTAATTTTACCACAGAAAATGCTGTTATTTTAGGTCGTACTGTCTGCTGTGTCGATGGGAATCTGGTGAAACAGGCAAGAAGGAAAACCAATAGAGATGCAGATAGCGGGCATGCCCTACGGCCACTGCGCCTGCGCAAAAATAGTACGTTTTAATTTAATTTCCACTACAGTCTTTGGTGGAAAGTTTCAAGCTATTCCTATTGGCTCTCTTGAAACATATTTACAATGTATATTTGACAAAATAACATTTGCATCTCAAATTGATTATATTTTGAGGGTTAACTTTTGAGGGATACATGACTAGAATGGGGTGGCGCAGCGGTCTAGGCACTGCGTCTCAGTACCTAGACCTCAGTCACTGCGGTCAATGGTTCGAATCCAGGCTGTATCTCATCCGGCTGTAATTGTTCTTAACTGACTTGCCTAGGTAAAATGTTATTATTTAAATAAAGCCTCGTGCTTTTTATGATGTTTATTTTGCGTTGGCACGTTTTTCTAAAGATTCGCCCTATATTTAATGTGTGCAATATTCTGTCATTGCACCAGGTGGCAGCATTTTCCTGGAAATACAATCCCTCGAGCCCAATGACATCACAACTGCGACTGCATAATCGTGATGTCATCAAAAGGTTGCCATTGAGCTGTGCGATAAAGAAATACACCAATTTCAACAATAGGAAATTCATATTTTGGTTTGTTTATGTCTGATAACCGCACTAACCCTGTACCTCACGGACTTCAGTAATACGAGCAAATATGTCAGCACAAAAGGACTGCGAGTTTTTAGTGAAACGGGCTCGGGATCTAGTGTCCGAGGACCCGTGTGCAGCCAAGGCTTGGCTGATAACCGCTCGAACCCTCTATCCCACCGACTTCAATATTCAGGTAAACTGCGTCTAGTGAATGACATCGAAACGCTAGCAGACTAAACTCGGGTTTGACAAATAAATAGTACTAACGAGCCATTTGGAACACATGTAGTAGTCATTGGCTTTGTAGCACAAAGGCAGGAATGGAATGTCACATTGGTCTCTTGTCTTGACAGCATGAGATGTACACCATTGAGAGAAATGCAGAGAAGACTGCTTCAGCTGGCAGACTGCTGTACGACATGTGAGTGGAAGTTCATATCTCACTACTTCTGCACACTGTACTGTTGATGACGGATGTAACTGCTGTTGTGTGTGCTGTGTCCTTCAGGTTCATCAATTTCCCTGATCAGCCTGTTGTGTGTGCAGTGTCCTTCAGGTTCATCAATTTCCCTGATCAGCCTGTTGTGTGTGCAGTGTCCTTCAGGTTCATCAATTTCCCTGATCAGCCTGTTGTGTGTGCAGTGTCCTTCAGGTTCATCAATTTCCCTGATCAGCCTGTTGTGTGTGCTGTGTCCTTCAGGTTCATCAATTTCCCTGATCAGCCTGTTGTGTGGCGGGAGATTACTGTTATCACAGCTGCCCTGCGGAGCGACTGTCAGGACAAACAGGCTCAGTTCCTACGAGGTGAGGACTGTGTGTGTGTGTGTGTGTGTGTGTGTGTGTGTGTGTGTGTGTTAGATCTACATGAGATCTTTCCATTTCCTGGGTGAAATGTTAGAAGTGTTAACACTGTATTGTGTGTGTTTACTGTAGGTCTGTTTGAAACCCTGCCCGGCCCAGTGCAGTGTGAGGTGCTGCTGAAGGCCACAGAACAGTGCTTCAACACCCTGGAGAAGGCTGAGATGCTTCTGTTACTGCTCAGGCGCTTCCCAGAGTCTGTGGTCCAACACGGGGTACGTAACCTTTCACCTCTGACCTTCAACACCGTGTCAATAACACCAAATAATTTATCTGTAGCTTTGTTTGCACTCGCATTCTAGGTCAACCTGGGAGATTCCCTATTGGAGGCGGAGACGGCTGAAAAACTGGAGACACCTGTCAACTGTTTCAGGAAGCTGTTTGGTGAGAGAATTCTCTGAATCAGATGATCATTTGGACCTCAAAAGAAGAGAAATGTAAAGTAACTAAATATGCATTCTATGTTACTCTTCTTCCTCTCTCACAGTGTGTGACGTTCTCCCGTTGATCATAAACAACGTGGACATGCGCCTGTCTGCCAGTCTGCTGCTGAAGTACATGCTGAAAGCAGCAGAGTTCTACATCGGTTATGTCACGCGGGGCCCGTCTGCTGACGGACAGCTGCAGGGAAAAGCCCTAAACGGTAGCTAAGTACTATTTCTAATATCTGCATTTGATCTAATTTCTTTCTCATTGCATGCCACCTCCACATTGCTACTACTTGCATGCCATCAGCTAGTTTTATGATTTTTGTTTTACCCTCCTCAATTTCTCCCTCTTTTTTTCTGCACGTTTGCTTACACTTTCCATTTCCACGTGTTTCATGGTCCAGTGACGTTGCTCTGTGCTCATCTTCTCCCTTCTCTCAGGCTCTCAGGAGGGTGGTGGGCTGAAGTCTCCCAGTGTGTCTCGGGGGTCTCAGCGCTATGTGATTGAGGGGCTGTCAGAGAAGTCGTCGTTGGTGGCTGAGCCCTGGGAGAGACTGCTGGATATCCTGGCAGTGGTGGGGGCTCGTTGCGAGTGGCAGGGGGACAAGGGACAGAGGTAGGAGCACAGATGATCTCCCAGTATGTGTGTGTAACTGAAGTGAATGTGTGTGTGTGTTTACTTATGAGTGTGAGTGGTTAGCCTATACATACTCTATGCATGTGTGTGTTTTGCAGGATACTGCTGGGTGTTAACGTGTGTGTATGTTCATCACTGTTTATGTGTGTGTTTTGTAGGGGCTACGTGGAGATGCTGCAGTGGGTTAAGGAGCTGTGTTGCTACCTGCCCAGTCTAGAGGGAGAGACCAGGTCGCGGTGCTGCAGTCAGGTGGTCATCTGTGCCTCGCTGGTCCTCTTCCGCAGTGCCTACCTCTACGTCTCAGCTGTACAACCTGCTCTGTTTCACGGTCAGTCTCTCCCCCTGTGTGTTCATATGTATTTGTATTCATATGACTGTGAAAATGTCAATTTTGTCCTTTGAGCGTTGGTCTTGTGGAGATTCTGTTTGAGGCTCTCTCTTCAGTTTACAGTGAGGGTGTTTGTGTGTTGCGTCTGTATATTCATTTCTGTGTGTGTGTTGCAGGTGTGAATGCGTTGGCCTCTGGGTCGTGGATACTGCTGGAGGACCTGAGCTCAGTGTACAGTGAGGTAGAACTAGAGAGAGGAGCAGGGAAACACGCTCACAAGAAACGCAAACTGGCCGACGGCCGCGAGAAGACCATGGTGAGAGGATAGATGGGAAGTCATTGTGGACTGTGTGTGTGTACATGCTCATTCATGTATTTGTGTGTGTTTCTTCAGAGCTCAGACGATGACGAGGGCCTGGGGAAGGGGCGTGGCCGGAACATCATGGTCAACAAAACAGAGATGCCCGGGTGGGCAGAGACTCTGGAGAGCTTCCGTTTGGCCAGGGAGAGCTGGGATCTCCTCCAATCCCACGACAGCCTGGGGACCGGTACGCCCTCCAAATACATCCCCCAGCTCATACCTGTGTGCTCTCTAAATGCGTGTCCTGTCTAAGCAAATGTTTGTCGTTCTGATTAAATGTTTTCACACCCATTCTCCAGAATTCAACAAGATCTGTTCCTCCTGGAAGACAGACAACTGGCTGTGGTTCAGAATATTCTTCACAGATATGATCATATACCAGGTAAACGTAAATAATGATTATTGTTCGTTAGGAGTTCATCAGTGTTTTGTATGTACATGTTTGTCTGTGTATGTCCATGGATTTGGGTTCAATGCCAGTGTGTGTGTCCTCTCCCCCAGGGTCATTACCGTAAGGCCCTGTCCAGCCTACTCCAGATGTCTGGGTTTCAGCAGCCTCAGCCTGGACAGAGCTCCCCAGGACAGGGTAACCTGGAGCACCACAGGACCCTTATACAGCAGGCCTCCTGCCACTACGCACTGGGAGAGTACAGGGTGGGTTTGCACATACAGAGAGCTCATCCAGAAACATGCATACAAACAGAGACAGATTGCGTCACTGTTTTTCTGTGTCTCCGTCTGTTTCAGATGGCGTGTGAAAAGTTACTTGATGTAGTTGGTGGGCTGGTCCCCCAAAACCAGGATCCAGTCAAGAACACTGACGAATCGGGCAAAGCCAGAAACAAGCCCAGGAAAGGTAAGGTTCACTGTGTGTGAGATATCTTCAAATGTCTTTGTTTTATGTCCATGCTTACAATGTGGTGTGTTTTTGTTGCTAGGCAATGATCTGAGGCTGCTGCCCTGTACGAGTAAAGCGATTCTGCCATTCTGTCTTCAGCTGATGTTCGCCTGTTTCAAGGTACCTCAACACTGCCCTTACAAATAACGCTAAACACAGAACTATTTTGATAAGGATCTGCAGGTTTTAATTCCCCTTAAACTCAAATAACCATATATTTTCATTTCATTTTCATCCAATCAGCTTCGTGCCTTCACGGACAGCCGAGACGACCTCTCCTTGGGTCACGTGGTGGTGCTCCTGCAACACGATTGGCCACAGGGCGAGTCTCTGTTCCTGAAAGCCATTGATAAGATCTGTCAGCAGGGAAGCTTCCAGTATGAGAACTTCTTCAACTACGTCACCAGTATCCTTATCATACAGTATAGCTAAAACGATATTTTAAAATGTTTTATGTCGAAAACAATCCAAGACTAATGAGTTGGTTGAGCAGATATGAGAACGACTGGGGATTACAGACGCTTTTCAGCGTTTTTTCTCTCTGTTTGACTTTAACTCGTTCAGATATTGATATGCTGGAGGAGTTTGCATACTTGCGCACTACGGAGGGGGGGCGGGTTCAGCTGGAACTACTGCCCAATCAGGGAATGCTAATCAAGTAAGCCCCTCCCACTGGCAGATGCTTATGTATTGTACACAGTCATGCTCACATAGATATAGTGAATAGCAGCTCAGCTGTCAGGCGTTATGTTGAGAAAGGGTTAACGGGACAAAGCGCTGTCTATCTAAGGTCGAAAAAAGTTGTTTAGGTTGTTTGAATGCAACCACTCTCAGTGCGAGTTGAGGAGTAGAATGAGGTTGCCTCTAGACACTGATCTATGATCAGTTTCATGCTTCCTCTTAATGTTAAACGTAAAGATTTTTAGAGGGTAAGCTGATCCTAGATTTGTGCTTAAGGGCAACTTCTAACACGGAGCGTGAGTTGATGAATGTTGGTGTTTACTGTCCTCAGGAACCCTAGTCCCGCCCTGGGTGGGGAGTTAAACACCCTGCTGCTACCTGGGGTGCAGACAACCGACAGGTACCCCTGCCAACCACCCCTACCCCAAACACTCTCTCCATCCCTCTGCCCCAAACCTAATTTTGGTTTTCGGTCTGTCGTTTTCATCGAGTCCTTGTCGTGTTTTATTTTCGAGAAGGCGTTTGACCCATTGCATCCGTTTATGTGGTCGTTACTGATGTTTTTAAAGTCAATTTTGGTTGTATTTTTCATATCTGTAGTTGTCATTGCATTTGTGAACATTCACGTTTGACTATGTGTTACTGTTTTTGATGTTGTTGAATCTTCCCCGTCTAAATTTTGCCTGGTTGGTAGATACCCTATACTCTCATTCCATCTCAAAACTATGAATACTGTATTTGGGGAAACATGTTGTTTCCTTGATGTTGTCATTTTATGTTTTATCGTTGATAAATTGGTGTTTTCAACTGTTACTGTAGAGGTTTGGAGAAAAATTGACATTATCAAGTGTCTGATTTCTAAAATTATGAACGTGTTTTTCTATGAAAATGTTAGACATGGTTTCTTTCTCACACCCTTTTGTCTGGCTTCCTCTGCCCTGTAGGCACCACACGGTGACGCGTGGCATCACTAAAGGGGTGAAGGAGGACTTCCGTCTGGCCATGGAGAGACAGGTGTCACGCTGCGGGGAGAACCTGTACACCGTCCTCCACCGCTTCTGTGTCAACGAGAAGATCATCATCATCCAGTCCCTGCCCTGATCTGACACCTAACCTCTGACCCCTTCACCTTTAAACCTCGGACATCTGACTTTTGAACCTGTTGAGACCAGGAGCCCAGGCTTATGGGTCTAATGTCCACAGTGAAAGCCTGGTCTTCCTTGCAGCTTGTGTGCCCAGAAGGTCATCGTCGTCTTCCATCAGACCTGACAAGTGAACTCCTGACCCTTGAACAGCCTCTATGACTAAATAACACACATAATTAGAAAGAGGCAGATTCTTTGTTTTCCTCTTTCAAGGTTTTATTTATGGTGCTATTTTCATGAGGGTAAAATATTGGGCACTTTTTGTGCTTCTTGCCTTAAACTTAGATGGCTACTTTCAGAGGATGTACTTTCAGAGGATGTACTTTCAGAGGATGTACTTTCAGAGAAGGTACTTGGGGAGCAAACAGTTTCTGAGGATACTAAACAGGTATTGGTGATGTATAGTGTGTCTGTATTTGCTGTCTAGCGTGTCTTTCATTGGCTATCTTGATACATTTTGTTTACTTTTCCTAGTTGGATCATTTTGTGAAGCGTATGAAGAAAAAAAAAGAGGTTCCAAATCATTGTAAGATTGTTGGAAAGTTGACAAATGTGAGCTTGATATTGTTAGATAACGTTTTATTGTTTTTCTGTTTTATAAAGCTGTAGTAAAATAGATGTTAGTTTATATGAATTCTCCATTAAACCTGACTGGGTGGAAACAACAGTTCTTTATTGATTTCTCCACCACTGCAGTGCAGCCCTGAGGTTGGCCCAGAACAGCCTGTGCTTGCCCCTGTCCTGGGGCCACTCCAGGTTGGTGTGCCTGCCCATCATAGCCTTCATTGGTAGTACTTGGAAAGGATCACGTACTGGGGCAGAGGCTCCAGTAGCAACAGGATCACACTGTCAAACCCACAGGACAGCCGCTGATGGCTGGCAAAGTACAGCTCGTAGTAGCCCCACTCGCTCTGGATGAAAGTGGCCAGAGAGGATGAACACACATGGCTGGGCTCCTCTCCATGCATTGGATGATATTCTCCACGATCGTCTTCCCTGGGACGAAGTCCCTCTCATGGCGGCAGATGTGGAACCCCCTGCTGGAGTTCTCCAGGTTAGCAAGAGCTGGCCCTTGGAACAGTTGCGGAAAAAGTACCCAATTGTATACTTGAGTAAAAGTATAGATACCTTAATAGAAAGTTACTAGCTGATTTTCATTTTTACTTGAGTAAAATTCTACTTGAGTAAAAGTCTAAAAGTATTTGGTTTTAAATATACTCAAGTATCAAAAGTAAAAGTATAAATCATTTAAAATTCCTTATATTAATCAAATCAAATGTATTTGTCACATGCGCCGAATACAACAGGTGACCTTACTGTGAAATACTTACTTACAAGCCCTTAACCAACAATGCAGTTTTAAGAAAAATAGAGTTAAGAAAATATTTACTAAATTAACTGAAGTTTAAAAAAGTAACACAATAAAATAATAACAAGGCTACAGTATATACAAGGGGTACCAGTACCGTGTCAGTGTGCGGGGGCACAGGTTAGTTGAGGTAATCGAGGTAATATGTACATGTAGGTAGGAGTAAAGGGGCAAAGCAGACAGTACCATTTTCTAGTTTTGAAGCCAGGGGCACACTCCAACACTCTGACATTATTTACAAAAGATGCATTTGTGTTTAGTGAGTCTGTCAGAGGCAGTAGGGATGACCTGGTGTTCTCTTGATCAGTGCATGAATTCCAGGCCTGCTAAACATTCAAAATGTAACGAGTACTTTTGGGTGTCAGGGAAAATGTATGGAGTAAAAGTAAAAGTTGTCAAAAATATAAACATATACCTCAAAAAACGACTTAAGTGGTACTTTTTAAAGTATTTTTACGTAAGTACTTTACACCACTGCCCTTGACCCAGTCTGCATTATGCTGGCTGTAGGACACCAAGGCATGGAACAACACCCCCTCCAGGTCCTGGGGCCGGACCAGCTGGGTCCTGGAACGGTGCTTGGCCTGGGTCCACTGCCAGATCATACCCAGGTACCACGGAACGTCCAGGTGGTGGTACAGAGTCGCCATAACAATGATAACCGTGACCGCTGGGCAACAGATGGCCGTTGCCAGCAGGCCGACGTTGCAAGATATCTCCTGGATCTGAAACCCTCTTGTGTGTGGAGTTCCTCAGACTTTGGGGTAGCTGCAGTGGTAGGCTCGTGGCCAGTGGAGAAGTTGGATTCCTGGGTGTCCGCTGCCCAGCCCAGTCCCAGAACTACCCAGATCCCTGAATCCTCTCAGGGTACAGTTGAAGGGGTTTCTGCTGGCGTCTATAACCTGTAGAACAGGGCAGGCCCCCAGACCGCTTACAGACGGGGCATGGAGGGAGTTATCCCTGAGCAGGAGATACTTAAGGTGTGGGAATCCAGGTCCAGGGTAGGGGTGCTGTTCGGCAAGCAGCTGAATACCAATTCGCTCAGCCCATTGGAGGATAGGTTCAGGTGGACAGCCAGTGGCATTCCTGGCCGCTGTAAACCAATGAGTTAAGCCTGAGGTCCAGGTGACGCAGAGAGCTCATGTGCTGAACACTTGCTCAGGGTTTGAAGGTTCTTGAGGTTGTTCCCTCTTAGAACCAGGATGTCCACTTTATTCAGGGTCGTACACTCCACAGTGATTTGCCGTTCTACTCTGGAGAAGACCGTATCAGTCAGGGTGCAGTCTGAGAAGTCTAGCTGCAGTATCCCGCTGGGCAACTTGGGGCAGGTCATGTGTATGATGGACATCTCAGTCATCGCCAGGCGCTCCACGGGCATGTTGATGAAGAAATTATAGAGGGCTTCCAGGGAGAAGAAAAAGGTAACCACCCCCTCTCGGATGTGTCTTCCTGGGGTGTCACTGAAAGACGGGATGTGGATAGCCATGTCTGAAGTGCTCAGGTGGGTGATGGGGGATTGGAACACAGCGTTTATGGTGTTGGTCATGCGCTCCCAAGTGATGACCATATTGGCTAGGTAAAGACGTAAGGTGTGGACCGCTCCTCTCCCCTTCACGAGTTCCACCAGGTAACTGTGGTCGCCCTTCAGGTTCATACCCATCAGCTCAACCTCGTTGAACATCAACCTCAGCCGATCAGATCTCGGTCAGTGGGTTTGTTCGTGAGGCCAATGCAGACCTTCTCTGCCTGGATGTCACCCAGGCTGCCACTCTCATAGGCTGTGAAGTTCTCCAGACGAAGGGTCAAAGTTTGCAGGTGTATATCAGGGATGTTGATGAAATCCTCCACCGTGATGATGTTTGCTACGAGCCCCAGACTCCAGTGAGATTCTGGAGACGGTTGTGTGAGAGGTCCAGACTCTCCAGGAGCAGAGTTGGACGGAATGTCTCGGGATCTATCTCCTCCAAGACCGGTGAGTGGTCACTTGGAAATTCCCATGGGGTAGTTTGTGTATGTTGTTCTGGGAGAGGTCTGGGGAAGGAGAGGTTTTTGGAAGAGAGGTTGACAATGAGGATGTATATTTCTGAGGAGGAGAGGGTGCTGCGATGGACTCCCACTAACACAGCCACTGCCCAGAGGGTGACGGCCACACGGGGAGGATCAAGCGGAAGAGGGAGAGAATTTAAAAAGCATTGGTTTTGTAAAAGAAGTTCAGTACACAGTGTGTTTGTGAATAAATGTTTAGGTTCCTGTTTTAAATATGAACATTATGCAGCGTCCTTATTCACAAAAAAATTGCTTCCTTTTGTTTTTTTTATAGACTCTTGAACTTTTTTGGTCTATAGTACAGTACTTGCGGTACATGTACACATGTACACACACACAGAAAGGGGAAAAAGGAAAGACTGACCTGTCCTATTCAGTGTCTTTTCAAGCTGTGTTTTTTAAATGAAATTATATTCAGTCAGTCTGTCTCTCTCTCACTCCTTTCAGCTTAATCTCTCTTTTCTCTGCCTTTGCTATTGTGTCGCTTTCACACTCATACTATTACCCTATCGGTCTCACGTTTAACACTTCCTCTCTGAGCATACAGTAAATGTTGAGCAGAGGGAAACAGACACATGAAACCAGGCCATTCAGGTGTGAACCCTTTGCAGGAAACATGTTCCTCCTTTACACACATCTTTCAAATTTCTTCCATTAAGTGATGGGCAGAGATAGAGGAGCTTGACAGGCAATGAAGTTGAGATTTTGCCACGACTGTGGATTTGGCATCGACTAGTGGCTATGATCATTTAAATTACTCAATGGATGGCTTCATTATAAAGATATTAGGAAATGTTAATAGAGATATAACTTATTAACTTTTATTGATAAAAAAAAATTATCAAGAGAACACATATTTACAAATATGGAGGATATAACGACAAAAACCCAAATGTTTTAAAAATCGGGCTCGTCCGGGATTTGAACCCGGGACCTCTCGCACCCAAAGCGAGAATCATACCCCTAGACCAACGAGCCCTATAAATACCCTGAAGAGACAACCTTATAACAGCCATCTATTACGTGTCTACAATGACAGGCTAAGGAATATACGGCCTCATGCCACGTTCAGTGCACCTTTAAACACTCCCACTTCACTCTGCCCAGCCCAGGTGGCGGTGCTGACTTTATATGTTAGCTGAGAACTCACGAAAACGATGCGAACGCTCAATGGGGCAGAAGGGAATAGTTTGACTATGGATGGCCAGATAGATACCAACAATGACAAGAAATGTCGTATGTGGGTAATCGTAAATGCCTAGTTTCAGCTAGTTTCATCTTGGTCTTGACACCATGCCTTGTTTTGAGGTGTTTTGACTGATTTCATGTCATTGCTTATATTGCAAAAATTCGCTATCTATAAAACCAACAACTGTAACGATGTATTTTGAGAGACAAATGCTTATGTGCAAATGTATTTATTTTTCAATAAACATTGGAGACAAAATATAGTTTACATGTTGTTAACAATCTAGGCCATACCCATCTGTTTTTCCCCGTAGTTGCGCATGCGTCGGTTTTGTTGCTAAATGACCAACTCATAAATAGTGTGCTGTTCTCATGGCAGCGTTCACTGGTATACCGCCTTTGAAGCATGGAAATGAATATACACCTCCGAGAGACTGCGCATTCATGCATATGGGCCTCGGAGTGAGTCCGCCATATACAGTGGCAAGAAAAAGTGTGAACCCTTTGGAATTATCTGGATTTCTGCAGAGATTGGTCATAAAATTAGATATGATCTTCATCTAAGTCACAACAACAGACAAACACAGTCTGCTTAAACTAATAACACAATACATCATTTAAACAAAAGCTAATTGGAGTCATGAGTCAGCTAACCTGGAGTATAATCATTGAGACAAGTTTGGAGATGTTGGTTAGAGCTGCCCTACCTTATAAAAAACACTCACAAAATGTGAGTTTACTATTCAGAAGAAGCGTTGCCTGATGTGAACCATGCCTCGAACAAGAGAGATCTCAGAAGACCCAAGATTAAGAATTGTTGACTTGCATAAAGCTGGAAAGGGTTACAAAAGTATCTCTAAAAGCCTTGATGTTCATCAGTTCATCAGTTCAAAGTTCTGAACTGTTGCTACTCTCCCTAGGAGTGGCCATCCTGCAAAGATGACTGCAAGAGCACAGCGCAGAATGCTCAATGAGGTTAAGAAGAATCAGCTAAAGACTTACAGAAATCTCTGGAACATGCTAACATCTCTGTAGACGAGTCTACGATACGTAAAACACTAAACAAGAATGGTGTTCATGGGAGGACACTACGGAAGAAGCCACTGCTGTCCAAAAAAAACATTGCTGCACATCTGAAGTTAGCAAAAGAGCACCTGGATGTTCCACAGCGCTACTGGCAAAATATTCTGTGGACAGATGAAACTCAAATGTAGTTGTTTGGAAGGAACACACAACACTGTGTGGAGAAAAAAAAGCACAACACACCAACATCAAAACCTCAACCCAACTGTAAAGTATGGTGAAGGGAGCATCATGGTTTGGAGGTGCTTTGCTGCCTCAGTGCCAAGACAGCTTGCTATCATTGACGGAAAAATGAATTCCCAAGTTTATCAAGACATGTTCAAGGAGAATGTAAGGCTATCCGTCCGCCAATTGAAGCTCAACAGAAGTTTGGTGATGCAACAGGACAACGACCCAAAACACAGAAGTAAATCAACCTGTTGGGGCAGTAAGCAAATTGGAGTGGGTCTAGGGTGTCAGGTAGGGTGGAGGTGATATGATCCTTGACTATTCTCTCAAAGCACTTCATGATGATGGAGGTGAGTGCTGGAATACATAAATCCAATCCGATTCCACGCTTCAAGATTGCTTCGAACACGTGGACTGGGATATGTTCTGGATATCGTTGGACAATAACATTGATGTATACGCTGGTTCGGGGAGCGAGTATATTAGCAAGTGCATCGGTGATGTTGTACCCACAGCGACTATTAAAACCTTCCCCAACCAGAAACCGTGGATTGATGGTAGCATTCGCGCAAAACTGAAAGCGCGAACTACTGCTTTTAATCAGGGCAAGGCGACCGGAAACATGACCAAATATGAACGGTGTAGCTATTCCCTCCGCAAGGCAATCAAACTAGCTAAGCATCAGTATAGAGACAAAGTAGAGTCGGAATTCAACGGCCGATCACGGACTACAAAAAGAAAACCAGCCCCGTCGCGGACCCCGATGTCCTGCTCCCAGACAAACTAAACAACTTCTTTGCTCGCTTTGAGGACAATACAGAGCCACCGACACGGCCCGCTACCAAAGCCTGCGGGCTCTCCTTCACCGCAGCCAACGTGAGTAAAACTTTTAAACGTGTTAACCCTCGCAAGGCTACCGGCCCAGACGGCATCCCTAGCCGCGTCCTCAGAGCATGCGCAGACCAGCTGGCTGGTGTATTTACGGACATATTCGATCAATCCTTATCCCAGTCTGTTGTTCTCACATGCTTCAAGAGGACCACCATTGTTCCTGTTCCCAAGAAAGCTAAGGTAACTGAGCTAAACGACTATCGCCCTGTAGCACTCACCTCCGTCATCATGAAGTGCTTTGAGAGACTAGTCAAGGATCATATCACCTCCATCCTGCCAGACACCCTGGACCCATTCCAATTTGCTTACCGTCCCAATAGGTCCACAGACGACGCAATCGCAATCACACTGCCCTAACCCATCTGGACAAGAGGAATACCTATGTAAGAATGCTGTTCATCGACTACAGCTCAGCATTTAACAGCTACTGTTGTCTTCCCAGCCCCTTCTTCTGTGGGGCTTATCGGCGGTTGGCATCTAACGTTATTGTGCATTAACGCCACCTACTGTACTGGAGCGCCCACGCCTACCGCCTGTCCTAACTTAAAAATTGGGGTTCCTGCAGATGCAGGAACACCCGAATTGTGGGCCGCAAATGCACCCTTCTCAGTCCAGGCAACTCAAAGGTACAACACAGTGCAGTGCTTTTTGGGGGTAGGCTGTCCCAGTATCTGTCCAGAGATGTCGAAGATGAGTACGACATGTCTCCTCTCTAACGCCCAGGAAGCTCAGATTTAAACTCCCATTAAACAAGTCTACAAATGTAAATAATGTCAAAATACGTTCGTTACTCACCAAATATGGAGTATCGCTGAGCAACTATCTTCATTTACTCCAGTTATGGCAGGTATTACTTCCAAAAAAGGTCTACATTTACAAGCAAAAAATCCTATTTGGCACCTCCAATGTAAATCAATCATTACTGCCACACACAGCTCGTAAGTCTACAACAGATCAATACATTGGAGGTGCCGAAGAGCCATTTTTTTTGGTTGCTTGTACATTTTTATTTAGACCTTTTTTGGAAGTACATAGGCTTACCGGTAGTAACAGGACTAAATGAAAATAGCTGCTCAGCGAATCTCCATATTTGGGGACTAACAAACGTATTTTGACAATATAATGATTGCAGAGCTGTCTAATGGGAGTTTGAATCGGAGCTTCCTGGGCGTTAGAGAGGAGACACGTCATACTCATCATCGACATCTCTAACTCACAGACACTGGGGCAGGTCTACATTTGTAGCGAATCACTGCTGATGTCAGGTCGGGTAGAGGTGGAGGATATCTGTTTTCCAACTAAATTGACACAACCTAATAATGCCTGTAAATTTCATGATAAAGTGTTGTTTGGTCATGATTGCATCTTCAAAGCCACACAAACAAAAACATAAAGGATTTTGGCAGATGTAGTTGCTTCTGTTTTATTATAATTTTTTAAAATCAGGTCCAGATTAAGAAATCACAGGCGGGGCTTTGGATTTTAATACCCCAGCACAATATCATTTTCTGGAAACAAATCCGTGAACCCAGCTGCAGTTGGATGAGTGGTAAATTTACTGTTGAAGAAAAAGGCCCTTTATAATGAATCCATAATAACGCCAAAAAATGTATTTTTAAGAACGCATTTCATGCAATTCTACGTCATTTACACAATAAAAAACAGTTTAATATTTTTTAATACCACACAAATGACCGAATTGAGTGGTCACTCTGAGATCAATCTGGTCTTGAATTCAAACAAACAATTGCCCAAGCCAATAAAGCAACACAGATTGTACAATATTAGGAGGCAATATATATACTGAACAAAAATATAAATGCAACATGCAACAATTTCAACGATTTTACTGAGTTAAGTTCATATAAGGAAATCAGTCAATTGAAATTAATTCATTAGGCCCTAATCTATGGATTTCACATTCTTGGGCAGGGGCGCAGCCATGGGTGGGTCTGGGAGGGCAAAGGCCACTTGGGAGCCAGGCCCACCCACAGGGGAGCCAGGCCCAGCCAATCAGAAAGAGTTTTTCCTCACAAAAGGGATTTATTACAGACAGAAATATTACTCCGTTTCATCAGCTGTCTGGGTGGCTAGTCTCAGACAATCCCGCAGGTGAAGAAGCCAGATGTGGAGGTCCTGGGCTGGCAGTTGTGAGGCATGGACATATTGCCACATTTCCTAAAATTACGTTGGAGGTGGCTTATGGTATTGAAATTAACATTAAATTCTCTGGTAACAGCTCTGGTGGACATTCCTGAAGTCAGCATGTCAATCGCACGCTCCCTCAAAACTTGAAACATCTGTGGCATTGTGCTGTGTGACAGAACTGCACATTTTAGAGTGGCCTTTATTGTCCCCAGCGCAAGGTGCACCTGTGTAATGATACTGCTGTTTAATCAGCTTCTTGATATGCCACACCTGTCAGGTGGATGGATTATCTTGGTATAGGAGAAATGCTCACTAACAGGGATGTAAACAAATTTGTGCACAACGTTTGAGAGAAATAAGCTTTTTGTGCCCATAAGCTTTTTGTGTCCATTTTGTGCCCATATACAGTTGAAGTCGGAAGTTTACATACACTTAGGTTGGAGTCATTAAAACTCGTTTTTCAACCACTCCACAAACTTCTTGTTAATTAACTATAGTTTTGGCAAGTCGGTTAGGACATCTACTTTGTGCATGACACAAGTAATTTTTCCAACAATTGTTTACAGACAGATTATTTCACTTTATTAATTCACTGTATCACAATTCCAGTGGGTCAGAAGTTTACATACACTAAGTTGACTGTGCCTTTAAAAAGCTTGGAAATGTCCAGAAAATGATGTAATGGCTTTAGAAGCTTCCGATAGGTTAATTGACATCATTTGAGTCAATTGGAGGTGTACCTGTGGATGTATTTCAAGGCCTACTTTCAAACTCAGTGCCTCTTTGTTTGACATAATGGGAAAATCAAAAGAAATCAGCCAAGACCTCAGAACAAATTCTAGCCCTCCACAAGTCTGGTTCATTCATGGGAGCAATTTCCAAATGCCTGAAGGTACCACGTTCATCTGTACAAACAATAGTACGCAAGTATAAACACCATGGAACCACGCAGTCGTCATGCCACTCAGGAAGAAGACGTGTTCTGTCTCCTTGAGATGAACGTACTTTGGTGCGAAAAGTGCAAATCAATCCCAGACCTTGTGAAGATTCTGGAGGAAACAGGTACAAAGGTATCTATATCCACTGTAAAACAAGCCCTATATCGACATAACCTGAAAGGCCGCTCAGCAAGGTAGAAGCCACTGCTCCAAATCCGCCATAAAAAAAAGCCAGACTACGGTTTGCAACTGCACATGGGGACAAAGATTGTACTTTTTGGAGAAATGTCCTCTGGTCTGATGAAATAAAAATAGAACTGTTTGGCCATAATGACCATCGTTATGTTTGGAGGAAAAAGGGGGAGGCTTGCAAGCCGAAGATCACCATCCCAACCGTGAAGCACAGGGGTGGCAGCATCATGTTGTGGGGGTGCTTTGCTGCAGGAGGGACTGGTGCACTTCACAAAATAAATGGCATCATGTGGAAGGAAAATTATGTGGATATATCAGTCAGGAAGTTAAAGCTTGGTCGCAAATGGGTCTTCCAAATGGGCAATGACCCCAAGCATACTTCCAAAGTTGTGGCAAAATGTCTAAAGGACAACAAAGTCAAGTTATTGGAGTGGCCATCACAAAGCCCTGACCTCAATCCTATTGAGAATGTTTAGGCAGAACTGAAAAAGCGTGTGCGAGCAAGGAGGCCTACAAACCTGACTTAGTTACACCAGCTCTGTCAGGAGGAATGGGCCAAAATTCACCCAACTTATTGTGGGAAGCTTGAAACGTTTGACCCAAGTTAAACAATTTAAAGGCAATGCTACTGTAACAGTTGTTAAAGTACTGTGTGAATTTCACCAGGTTCGTATATTAATATGGCATGTTGATTTGTTATTATGCATGCCTGCAACCTGGGAGTAGGGGAGTGTGTACTTATGTTTTGCCCTGTGTGCTCGTGCTCAAATCATTTTGATGCACTATGAGAGGTAGGCACGCTTTTTCTGTCATCTTCAGAAAAGTTTGATTCTTTTAAGCACAAAGTCATACACAGTGTTTTGTTCATGAATAATGTTGTGTATTTAGAGGTTACTCATAAGTGGATGGTATTGTTAAGATGCACTTGTAACTGTACTTTTTAGGATAATATTAACATTCTGAATTCAACATGTGGTTAATAGCTAGCTAAGGTATTAGCAGGCTATTGTATGTGTGAACGATGGCTAGCTCCTCGAATGATCCCAGTCCCTTGTATTGTGCATCTGTTGTAGAAAGAGGCGACGATTCGCAGAACATATGTGCTCTACAAATGTTTTATTTTCTTTTGGATGCAGGTATGTGATTTTATCTATGTAAAATATGTTATGTGTTGATGCATAATGAGGAAAGGCTGTACACATTTTTGTATTCTAAAATCATTTTGATGCACTATGAGAGAAAGAGGTGACGATTCGCAGAACATATGTGCTCTACAAATGTTTTTTTTTCTTTGGATGCAGATGCAGAGAGTGAATTCTGCTTAATTAAAACAACCTCCAAAGTCCACGTCTATAGTCTCAATCAACCACACACAACGCAGAGTTACAGCGGTGCAGTACAGCCCGGCTACACTACCAAATACTAATTGAGTGTATGTAAACTTCTGACCCACTGGGAATGTGATGAAAGAAATAAAAGCTGAAATAAATAATTCTCTACTATTATTCTGACATTTCACATTCTTTAAATAAAGTGGTGATCCTAACTGACCAAATACAGGGAATTTTTACTAGGATTAAATGTCGAGAATTGTGAAAAACTGAGATTAAATGTATTTGGCTAAGGTGTATGTGAACTTCTGACTTCAACTGTGTATATATATATATATATACACAGTGAGGGAAAAAAGTATTTGATCCCCTGCTGATTTTGTACGTTTGCCCACTGACAAAGAAATGATCAGAATAACAATAAAAAAATCCAGAAAAACGCATGTGAAAAATGTTATAAATTGATTTGCATTTTAATGAGGGAAATAAGTATTTGACCCCTCTGCAAAACATGACTTAGTACTTGGTGGCAAAACCCTTGTTGGCAATCACAGAGGTCAGACGTTTCTTGTAGTTGGCCAACAGGTTTGCACACATCTCAGGAGGGATTTTGTCCCACTCCTCTTTGCAGATCTTCTCCAAGTCATTAAGGTTTCAAGGCTGACGTTTGGCAACTCGAACCTTCAGCTCCCTCCACAGATTTTCTATGGGATTAAGGTCTGGAGACTGGCTAGGCCACTCCAGGACCTTAATGTGCTTCTTCTTGAGCCACTCCTTTGTTGCCTTGGCCGTGTGTTTTGAGTCATTGTCATGCCCATCCATGACCCATTTTCAATGCCCTGGCTGAGGGAAGGAGGTTCTCACCCAAGATTTGACGGTACATGGCCCCGTCCATCGTCCCTTTGATGCGGTGAAGTTGTCCTGTCCCCTTAGCAGAAAAACACCCCCAAAGCATAATGTTTCCACCTCCATGTTGGACGGTGGGGATGGTGTTCTTGGGGTCATAGGCAGCATTCCTCCTCCTGCAAACACG
>QNTS01002752.1:13094-79721 GCA_003317085.1 Hucho hucho | reverse complement strand
ATTAGTCTTCTCTTTTCAGCACACATATTAGTCTTCTCTTTTCAGCACACAGATTAGTCTTCTCTTTTCAGCACACAGATTAGTCTTCTCTTTTCAGCACACAGATTAGTCTTCTCTTTTCAACAGACAGATTAGTCTTCTCTTTTCAGCAGACAGATTAGTCTTCTCTTTTCAGCACACATATTAGTCTTCTCTTTCAGCACACATATTAGTCTTCTCTTTTCAGCACACAGATTAGTCTTCTCTTTTCAGCACACATATTAGTCTTCTCTTTTCAGCACACAGATTAGTCTTCTCTTTTCAGCACACATATTAGTCTTCTCTTTTCAGCACACAGATTAGTCTTCTCTTTTCAGCACACATATTAGTCTTCTCTTTTCAGCACACAGATTAGTCTTCTCTTTTCAGCAGTAGGCATTTGCTTTCCAAACGGTACGTTTTTCCTGCGATTGTATTTTGAAATTTGAAAAAGGCAAACAGACAGATGCAACCAACCTATAGAAATATAATCCATAGATGGCAGTTCCCATTCAAATCATGACTGGCAGACATTGCTAGTGTAAATCAAATTGCCAGGGTAAATTGTTTGAAAACCCTTCTATGGATTATATGTCTATGGTCACGACACAACAAGCTGTATATTTGGCGCGGATGCTGGCCAAGTTGTGGCCTTCCCAACTGTAGGCAACTGGTAACTGCCAAAATAAAGGAAACACTTGAGTAAATGAAGGATACAAATGATATGTTATGGTGTGGCGTGCATTTTCCTGACATGGTTTAGGTCCACTTGTAGAATCTATGCCAAGGCACATTGAAGCTGTTCTGGCAGCTTGTGGTGGCCAAACACCCTTTCTTTTCTTTTATTTTGGCAGTTACCTGTATTTGCTTGTGATGAAATGTAATTCACACTTATTTTTTTTTAAACTATTGATCTTCTGTGGCCAAATTATGCTCCCTGGGGTATTTTGAACATTGAGAGTGGGATCCTGTGGTTGGATAAAAAAATAATATTAATAATGTATTGAATACATTTATTTTTTTTCCTCTTTGGCCCTGTATTGGCTTGGGCCCAGCCCCTGACTCACACAGTTGACCATGCAGTTTATTTTTATTTTTGTTATTAATCAATTACCCAATCAGGGCAGGGCCCCACAGTTACCCACGTGTGCCCCCTATCTCCTCTCCTCCCCCCATCTGATAATTAGCAGAGTGGCAGCAGGCTGTCTACACTCATTGAGAGCAGGCTCCTGAATCCTCCTGTGGCTGGTAGTTGCAGTAAAAAAAAAATATATATATTACATAATATATACTGTATTTCCTTTATCTGTATTTTTGTTTTTTTGCTGCCTCTTGGACCCTAGCCCCGCTAAGCCCCTGCATTAATCCGGCTCTGCCTAAGATTCGATCAAAGATAGGCAAACACACACACAGATACACAATTTGTCAAGTGGAACATCATGTCTGTTTTCACCTGTCATTGTCTTTTATCAAATCTAGGATAACAGTAAGGACTGATTTGGCCATTGAACCAGAGGGAACTGTGCATTTTTCCTCAGATTATTTTGTGCACCATGGTTAAACTGTATTTTATTTGGTCATCCAATTGGAGCATGAGTTTTATCTTGTGGATGTGCCCCACAGCTAAACCCTTTATGCCAGGCACCACAGGCTGAAATGACATTTTTGCATCTACCTATCAATTTTCAGATTTGTTGGTATTTTGGTCCATTAATATGAGTAATTTCAAAAAGCAAACATAAAAATGTAAAAGTCTTGATGAAAATGTATATTTTCTTTAGCATATCACACAACTGTCATAAAAATGTCATGAATTTTAACCACTTTAAAATGGACATAAATCCATAATTTCAAAACTCACTACATTGAATTACATATTATTTAAAAGCCGATTTCATAGAGAATGTAACAAACTGGACTATATGTAGTAACTTTGAAGACATGGTGATTGGGTCTAAACAGGTGTTTGGTGTTTGGTAGTCTAAATTCAGTGAACTTGTCTTTAACTGCCATTTCACGAAAGTCAATTTCCCACATGCCAAATACTTTTCCTCAACTTCAGAAGAATCTATATTCACCAAATGTCGTGTGGTTATCCTTAGATATATTCTCGAGAGTTGCCCAGAGTGAATTGTTGATATGTTGTAAATGTTTTATTCTGGATAGCATTTTCTTTAGAAAAATGTGCCAAAAATGCATTTTAGGTACATGTCTTTAGTATTTTACAGATGGAAAGATTTAAAAAGTATTTATACACAATCTGCTCTGAGTAAATCCAGTCCTGGAGTGTCTTAACAAAATGAAATAAAAATTAATCCAGTGGTTTCCCTGACTTAATCCAGTGCCCCGAAAAATGGATTTGCCAGATATGCACATATGCACATATTTAATGACATGTCACATAATTAAAATATTTTTATCCAATAGTTTAGAAAAATGTTAATACAAAAAAATATTATATTTGTATCTACATTCAACTGGTAAAAGTTGATTGCGATATGATTAAGAGGGAAAACTCCCCTATTAGGGTGTGGTGACTGGCTTTAACTCAACCTTATTTTGTCTATTTCTCAGACAGGTCATTAGGGTTTGAATAGTTGCAAGAACATGCCAATCCTTTCCTTACATTCATTAGGTAGTAACGGTTCCAATATTACAGTAAGATCAATGAAAAAACGTGTTAGTGTAAAGAGAGAGAGAGAGACTAGAAGATTTAGCAAGAGAAAGTGATTGTGAGATCGAGATGGTGAGATTGAAAGGGAGAGAGAGCGAAAGAGAGAGTGAGCGAGCGAGAGAGGGAGGGAGAGTAAATGTAGTCGAGGTGAGGATCAGAGTTCAAGCTAATCATTGACAAAATGTGTGTGTGCCTGCATGTGTGTTCCTGACCGTATGAGTCAGTGTTGGGGGGTGTGGTTGTGCATGCCCAATGTACATTATGTATCAGAGACAGGTAGGAGGACAGAGTAAAGGAGAGAGAGAGGGAGGACAGAGTAAAGGAGAGAGAGAGGGAGGAGGACAGAGTAAAGGAGAGAGATAGAGAGGAGGACAGAGTAAAGGAGAGAGAGAAGGAGGTAGAGAGAGATAAGTAAGTCCAACCAGGTTCGTCGGTCAGATGGATAGTGTACCACTCCTCTCCTAGGCTCCACATGTTGACGCCTCAGTCTCCTACACTTGTTCGCTTCAATCCCTTCATCTTCTATTGTTCCATCATGGATCCCTCACATTCTTCACATCCGGACCCCTCATACTCACACAGGAACAGTCCCTCAGACTGAGACCAACTTTTCTTAAAGGATTATCTTTCTCTTAAAGGATTTTGGAAATCTCTGGAGAGGATCATTCTTCTTACTCAGGCTGCAATATGGTAACATACCATCTCTCCCTCCTCCTGGAAGCTTTCTGTTCCCTGGGTGAGGGCGGGAGGCAGTGGCAGCAGTCCTCCACCCCAGAGCCCTACAACCAGAGCCAGTCCTTTCTCAATGGGACTTTCCCTCCTGGCCCCGTATCTTCCCTGACGGGGTTGCCACTAGTCAGCCCAATATGGTGGCTGTGGAGCACTATTGGAGACTGCTCGACAGGCTCCGAGAGAGGCATTGAGCCGGTGGTGACCCTGTTCCACTGGGACCTTTCCCAGGCCCTGCAGGAGCACTATTGGGGCTGGAGGAATGACACCCTGGTGGGGTTGTTTGACATGTATGCTGCCTTCTGTTTCCGGACATACGGGGGACGTGTGAGGTACTGGATCACCATGCACAACCCATACCTTGGTGGCTGTCCAGGGGTACGGGACAGAAGTGCACGCACCTGGAGAGACAGGGGACTTCACCGCCCCCTTCATCGTGGGCCACAACCTCATCAAGGTGTTAGTCAGGGTCAAGGGCAGTGGTGTAAAGTACTTAAGTAAAAATACTTTAGAGTACTACTTAAGTATTTTTTTGTGGTATCTGTACTTTACTATTTATATTTTTGACAACTTTTACCTTTACTTCACTACATTCCTAATGAAAATGATGTACTTTTTACTCCATACATTTTCCCTGACACCCAAAAGTACACGTTACATTTTCAATGCTTAGCAGGACAGGGAAATGGTCCAATTCACACACTTATCAAGAGAACAACTCTGGTCATCCTACTGCCTCTGATCTGGCACATTCATTAAACACACGCTTCATTTGTAAATTATGTCTGAGGGTTGGAGCGTGCCCCTGGCTATCTGTAAAAAAATATATAAAAATGGTGCCGTTTGCTTAATATAAGCAATTTGAAATTATTATACTTTTACTTTTGATACTTAAGCATATTTCAGCAATTACATTTACTTTTGATACTTAAGTATATTTAAAACCAAATACTTTTAGACTTTTACTCAAGTAGTATTTTACTGGGTGACTTTCACTTTTACTTGAGTCATTTTCTTTTAAGGTATCTTTACTTTTACTCAAGTATGACAGTTGGATATTTTTTCCACCACTGGTCAAGGGTCAGAAGAAGTTTGAAGTTGCCCCTAGATGCAAATCTTAGGTCAGTATTTGATTTTCTTCCAATGGGAATGGTTAGGATTTCAGAAGGGAAAGTTGTTCCTAGTTCTGTGTAAAAGGTCAACAACTATCTGTACCTATTTGGGAGGGGGGACAGGGGGTTGTGTTGTGAATTAGAACCCTTTGGATAGATTGAAACTGAGACCCCGTTTAGTCAGACTTTGAACTTTACTTTAGTCTTTGAACTTCTGTGGCTTTTATCAGTGGTCAATGAATGTTTGCGTTTTTCATTGGGTTCAAGAAATTGCTAAGAAAATGAGTGAAGACATAAAGCTTTAATAGCCATGGTACATGCTGTGCTTTCTTCAATTAATCCGGTTAAACTAATACAAAAGGTTTCAAGTTCTATATTCACTGTGCTCTTTCAGCAGCTATTAGCAGTCATTGACCTCTTGTTACCTTGTGTGTTTACTGTTTGCTATGAGAGGTTTATTACAGCGGCAGTACTGTGAACAGTAAACAGGACACTTAAGGAGACACTGGGGGATAAAGACTGTGACATCAGCACCTTTGTGGGCGGGCAGGCCGGCACCACAGCACAGCAGTATGTTAGAACGATATCAGGCTTCATTAATAATCACTTATGTCCCAGCACATACTTAGACACTATACAGGTCCACTGTCTGTAGTATGTGCAATGTCTCTACCATAATGCAGTGCATGTATAGCTGACCTCCATTTCATTGACACATTTACAGGCGCATGCCAAAGCGTGGCACACATATAACACCCACTTCCACCCGACTCAGAAGGGTCAGGTGTCCCTCGTCCTGGGTTCCCTCTGCCAGCAGTCCATGGAGGCGGTGCTTGGCAGGTTCGCCAATCCCATCTTCGGGGACGGTGACTGCCCAGCCTATAAGATCCACTCATAAATGGCTCCTGCCCGAGTTCACCCCTGAGGACAAGCTCAGGGTGAGGGGAACAGCTGATTTCTTTTCCCTGTCCTTTGGGCCTAACAACCTACGTCTGGGCCAGAGCCTGGCCCTCTATGGACAGATGGTGTTCCCAGACCTGAGGCGGGTGCTGGGCTGGGTGCGGCTGGAGTACGGGGACCTTCCAGTGCTGGTGGCGGAGGGGGGCTGGTTCTCAGATGCAGCTGTGGAGAGGGAGGATACAGTCGCTATCTACCTGATGACAAGGTTCATCAACCAGGTGCTGTAAGGTGAGGAGGGAGGAGGGGGTAGAGGAGGGGGCAGGGTTAGGGAAAATAGAGGAGGTCAACAAGAGAGTATATTTGACAGACTGACCCCTTTTAATATATTTAACCTCTGCACTGTTGTGCTATTTGTACCTCTGTGGTAACTGTGTCACCTCATTTAATTCTCTCTGTGTTTGTTTGTGTCCAGCGATGGTGTTTGACAGTGTCAGAGTGTTTGGCTACACAGCCTGGTCTCTGGTGGATGGTTTTCAGGGGAACTACGGCTGCAGACTAGGTCTGTTCTATGTAGACTTCAGCCAGGCCAACAGAACCAGGGTCCCAAAGACCACCACTCAGTTCTACAGGCAGGTCGTCAAGGATAATGGTTTCCCTGGCGATGAGAGGTCAAAGGGTGTTTCCCATGTGACTTCCCCTGGGGCGTGGCCGACTCAACCATACCAGGGGATGAGAAGGGGAGGACAAGATGCAGAGACGAGAGAGGGAGGAGAAAGAAAAGATGGAGTAGATGGTGATTTTATTTAGCAAAACTGCTCTGCTTTTTTTGCACGCGATCTCGAACAGAACAATACGCAAGCTAGGTCATTACACACCTTGTAAGAAATAAACACAAACATTTATATTCTTGTTCTCCTTTATTAAAGGTCCATTTCCATCCCTTCCCCTCAATTCTTGGACCCCCACCTGTACAGGGGACAGGGCACTGTGTCCTCTCCAAGGGGTCAAGCCCCACACCAGGACGACTACCTGGCCATCCGAGGTCACCTGGGCCTCTTTGAGTCCACAGGGGCATCTCACTACCACTTCGCTCTAAACTGGCCCCTCATCCTGCCCCAGGAGATCTGTCTAATGTGCACACTGTATAGTGCGTATTCAATGTTTAATGCACATGCAAACATACACTAGAATGTACGCCTGCATGGATACACTTTGCATTTTAAATCACTTCAAACTCTTTTTAACAGATACTATCGCTGTCTCCTGACTGAGCTCCGCAAGCAGGGCCTGGAGGCCATGGTCATGCTCTACTACCCCACTAACAGAGCCCCTCTGCTGGGCTTGCCTGGCCCGCTGCATGGCTCCGGAGGCTGGCTGAACCGGAGCACGGTGGAGGCCTTCCAGAGCTACGCAGCCCTCTGCTACAGGGGGCTGGGGCCCTGGGTGAGCTACTGGATCACCATCAATGAGCCCAACAGATGGGTGGATGCCTACAAGAGTGGAGAAGAGCAGCCCATAGCCTCCTGCTGGCCCACGCTAAGGCCTGGAGGCTCTATGAGAGGGAATATCTCAGCAAACAGAGAGGACGTGTCCCTGGCCCTGCACGCAGACTGGGTAGAACCTGCCAACCCCTTCCCGGAGTCACATGCAACCGCCACTCAGAGATTCCTGTTGTTTGAGCTTGGTCGTTTCCTAGACCCACTACTAGGGAGGGCAAGAGTGGTAAGTACCCTCCAGAGATGAGGAGGTACTTGGAGGAGAGGGCGAGGGAGATGTGCCTCCCTGGATCCCTACTACCGCACTTCACCGACCGGGAAAGAGAAGAGCTATGAGGGGCGCTGGGCTTCATCGCACTGAACCACTTCAGCACGTGTCTTGTGTCACCATGCCCCCATTCTCATCAAACCGCCCCACCTAACCCCCAGCAACCTCCAGACCATGACTGCCTGCTGATGTCTGACCCCACTTGGGCCTCCTCTGTCCTGGGGCAGGCGGTGGTCCCCTGGGGCATCTGTAGGGTGCTGCGCTGGGTGAAGGAGCGGTATAGAAGGGGCCTGCCGGTTGAAGTCACAGCCACAACTGTATGAGGAACATTTGAGATCCTAAAGTGAATCCCAGTGAGAACTGTCCCTTTGTACTGATACAAACATCCTGTGCAGTACTGTAGCCACAATAAAGCCTCAGTTGGTTTATGGCCCCCACACATGCTACAGCTTGTTGTTATTGGTATTGCTTAAAGTGGCTTTTCTGTATGTAGAAATAGTGATTCTGACCTCCCACTTCTCCCTGTCTTCTCTCCACTCCAGCTCGTCAGTTGGATGGAGTCAACCTAAAGGGCTGCTACATCTGGAAGCTGCAGGATCGACATGTCCCTCAGTTCGGCCTCTTCACCTCTTTCCACCACCAGTCCCAACCCAAAGCCTCCATCGCAGCCTACCGAGAGATCATTGACTGCAGTGGTTTCCCTGGCAACAACGTCACATCTTCCTGTAGGGTCAGCAACCACCGGACAGTGTTTTCCATCTGCGCTCGCATCTCAGAGAACAAACCCCTGCTGTTCTTCGCTGCATGTTTCCTCATCACGCTAGCTGTGCTGGTGGCAGTCATCATCGTCAGGAGGAAGAGGACTAGGAGGAGGGGGTGCGGGTGTGTCCTGTCCCACTGGGGATGAAGTGTCAGCTGTGGGAGAGAGTGGCCCTGCAGCGTGTGACGGATAGGATCCGAGTGGTCAGCTGCTAGGCGTTTGGTCCTGTTGTAATGGTTCTTAGGAACAGGTCTAGGATCAGCTTACCCTCCCGAAATCCTAACCTTGAACTGAGAGGAAAAACACAAAACTGACTGTAGAGCAGTGTCTAGGGGGCAACTTCATTCTAATCCACAAGCCCACTGGGATTGTGCTCAACACAGCGGGATCAGCGAGGGCCAAGGGGTCATCTTTACCAATACCAAGTGACTAATAGAGTCTCTGTCTGAGCCCTAGAGATCCCACATATTGAAAAACAATGTATCTCCAATGAATACAATTGACAGTTTCTATTCTATAACATTTGTATTTGTATTTATTATGGATCCTCATGCTGCCAAAGCAGCAGCTACTCTTCCTGGAGTCCATCTAAATTTAGGCAGTTTATACCATTTTAAAAACATTACAATACATTCACAGATTTCACAACACACTGTGTGCCCTCAGGCCCCTACTCCACCACTACCACATATTTACAGTACAAAATATGTTATTGTGTGTGTGTATGCATGTATCTGTGCCTATGTTTGTGTTGCCTCACAGTCCCAGCTGTTCCATAAGGTGTATTTTTATATTTTTCTAATCAAATTGTACTGCTTGCATCAGTTACTTGATGTGGAATAGAGTTCCATGTTGTCATGGCTCTATGTAGTACTGTACGCCTCCCATAGTCTGTTCTGGACTTAGGGACTGTGAAGAGACCTCTTGTGGCATGTCTTGTGGGGTATGCATGGGTGTCCGAGCTGTGTGCCAGTAGTTCAAACAGACAGCTTGGTGCATTCAACATGTCAATACCTCTCATAAATACAAGTAGTGATGTAGTCAATCTATCGACCACTTTGAGCCAGGAGAGATTGACATGCATATTATTAATATTAGCTCTCTGTGTACATCCAAGGGCCAGCCGTGCTGTCCTGTTCTGAGCCAATTGCAATTTTCCTAAGTCCCTCTTTGTGGCACCTGACCACACGACTGAACAGAAGTCCAGGTGCGACAAAACTAGGGCCTGTAGGACCTGCCTTGTTGATAGTGCTGTTAAAGTGCAGTGCTTTATTATGGACTTTTTTATTCTCCCCATCTTAGCTACTGTTTTATCAATGTTTTTTTTGACCATGACAGTTTTACAATCCAGGGTTACTCCAAGCAGTTTGGTCACCTCAACGTGCTCAATTTCCACATTATTTATTACAATATTTAGTTGAGGTTTAAGTTAATGATTTGTCCCAAATACAATGTTTTTAGTTTTAGAAATATTTAGGACTAACTTATTCCTCATCCGCATACATAGACACATTGGGTTTACTCAAAGCCAGTGGCATGTCATTAGTAAAGACTGAAAAAAGTAAGGGGCCTAGACAGCTGCCCTGGGGAATTCCTGATTCTACCTGGATTATGTTGGAGAGGCTTCCATTAAAAGAACACCCTCTGTGTTCTGTTAGACAGCTAACTTTTTATCCACAATATAGCCATAACACATACGTTTTTCCAGCAGCAGACTATGATCGATAATGTCAATAGCCACACTGAAGTCTAACAAAACAGCCCCCACAATCTTTTTATTATCACTTTCTCTCAGCCAATCATCAGTCCTTCCCTATAGACATGAGTATAATGTAGCCATGAGACTGTTTTGTTGTTTCGTTGACAGCGGTTGGCTATAACTTGAGACCTTCTATGAATGCTGCTATTGTGATGGGCTGATCGTGTATCGTGTAGGCCAACAAAAGACTGCCCTGTATGACTTGTTAGTGTGTATCACTCTGTGTCCTGATCTCATGTCTTTGTATACTTGTAATCATAGGGAGTTCATAGGGAGTCTGGACTGATGGCAGACATATTTTTATCTCTGGGCTCCAGAGACATGTTATCTATGGATGGCCAACTCAAGCACTTGTTTAGTTCGACTCATTTATTGAGCGATTTTTGGGGGGGTAAAGATGATGTGTAATGTCATTGTAAATACATAATATGCTATTCTGTAAATTAAACCATAATAATTTGCTATATATAAAATTCTATAAAATACAACTGTATGTTGCAGCTTTCCCTTTTTAAAATTGATGTTGTAGAAGCTTTGATTGTGCCAGATATGTTGCTGTTCTATGCGCACACTGTTTCTTTGAGACACTGCTGCCCCCTAGTGGGGGTCTTATGTCCCAACGCTGGTTCAAGGCCCTTGGTGAGATAACAGAGAGAGAAAGAGCTGACCATGATACACAGGCTGAGAAAGGTAGAAAATAGTCAGACAGAGTACAGGATGAATGAATACCACAGAGTCTGATTCTGATTTTAGTATGTTAATGAACTGACATAGGTAGATAAGTCACCTTGAGCTGTCATTTGTAGCGATATGGCATCTCCACATGAAGCAGTTTTTCTAAGTTGAGACAGTAAAAGACCACTAATACAAATAAGGAAAGGCTTTGTTTGTTCTGATAGATTGATAGAATAACGTTTGGCGTTCTCATCCTATGCTCATCGCTTCCCCATCATCATTCTAGATCCAGCCAGGGCTCATGAAGCAGTGAACCATATATAAGTATACACTGTTGAATTGAGAGTTGTGTCCCAGATACATATTTTTCTATAGGCAGATTCTGCATGTTGCCCCATGTTGCATCATTGAGGTCCAGATAGGTAACAATAAATATAATGTTAAATGTACAGTGTAATTATGTATATATTAAATTATACTTTGGACTATATAATCAAGCATATATAAGCAATTCTAGGCCTGTTTTCATTGTCCACTCATACAATAAATAGGTGTACCAGTTATTGCAGACAAGCGTCTCTGGAATGTAATGACAGGGAGGGAACTAATGACAAGTGGCTTACAGCAAAGCAATGCTGTCGAAATCACATGATCCGCTTTTCAGCTTGCATGCAGTTGGTATTAAAATGTTTCCAGGATCACAAACTGTCAACTGCGTACATTGTGACAATATTTCCAGAAAATACACTTGTCCCTCGGCTCTTTTGTAACTAGCTAGCGATATATTTGATGACATCGGGGCTCAGTCACGTTTCCGCAGAACTTAGCATTTAGTGGTAACTAGCTGGACCCTTCAAACTGTTATTGTTGCTTGGATCCAAAAGTGACAGGCAGAAAGAACGAAAGTGCGAGGGGGACTGCGAATTAGCTGGGTTAGCTAGCTACTAGTAGGGCTGAAGCCAAGCGAGGCCTGACTGAGCGAGCGGATCGTGTTCCCTTCCGACAGAAACACGGCGAAATCATGGCCAACATCGCGGTTCAAAGGATAAAACGGGAATTTAAAGAGGTTCTCAAAAGCGAGGAGGTGGGCTTATTTTTCTTCAATCGACTGAACGATACGCTAAATATCTAGCTAGCTAGCAAGCTAACGCTAGCTGAGTTGGTGTCTAACACGATTGCCTGTTGTTGAAAATGAGTGTTTTATTATCTAGCCGCTAGCTACTGAGGTAACTTAGCCAGATGTTAACAAAGGTGAAGGACAAGGCGCTAACTACCTTGTTTGCAAACGAAGGCCAAGGAAGGAACGCGTGACTGGATTTTTCGCAACGTTGGTTAACGTTATGCTGCTAACTTAACTAGCCTACAGGAAATTCCCTGCCTTTATGTTAGCGTTTCCAGTGAAGGTAGCTAGCTAAGAATTGAAAGAAGTCACGCTGGTTTAATATGAGGCTTAATTAACCTTTCTAATGACAGCCTAGGGGTGGTAGCTAACTAGTCAACTAAGTAGGAATATTTGCCACCCACAGTTAACGCTGTGTTTTTACTACGAGGGTGGCAACTTCTGCCGCATTGGCAGATTTGGGTTCGAAAGCTAGCGTGACATTTTCTACCTACTTGTCCTGTTGCAGGTGGTTACGAAATGCTTCATGCCATGCGTTGAAAGTTAAAGGTATTGAGCAACAAAAGTGTCAAGTCACGGTACTATTGCAATAGTGCATGGAGTTAACGTTAGCCAACTAGTTTTACATATCCCGTAAGAATATGTAGCACAACTTGGAACTGACAAACTTCTCATACTGTTGCTTCTTATTAAATTATGTCATATTCAAGTGGAAGGTCATGTGAACGTATTAGGTGTCACCGATCGTTCTGTGAGTGTCTGTTGAAAGGAAGTAGGGTAGAGATGAGGTACCCTCATATGGCTACCCCTCCTTTCCTTTACACCCCAGCACATGCACTGTGACAGAACCAACTGATGACCTCTGCTTCTCTCCTTCTCTGACAGACGAGTAAAAACCAGATAAAGGTGGACCTGGTGGATGAGAACTTTACAGAGCTGAAGGGGGAGATTGCAGGGCCACCTGACACGCCGTATGAAGGTGAGAGGGTTGGGACTTGGGACTGTGGACACACCTAACTGGTTTACCCGGGACAGACCTACCTGTGTTTAGTTGAGGGCTGAGGCAGACTTACTTAGCTTACCTGGGGCAAACTTTAGTCTGTCTACTGCGCCACAATAGGATTCAAAGCAGTTTTCCATCAAGGGAGCTAGGCTTGTGTCATGGAAAAGGTTACAGAAGATTTGAGCAATCGTTTGATCCCATATTTTAGTCAGTACTTGTGCATATGTTGGTGCCCTTGCTGTCATAACTATTTGCTTTATGTATTTTTCAGGTGGGAGATATCAACTAGAAATTAAAATTCCAGAAACATATCCCTTCAATCCACCAAAGGTATGTATATAAAAATAACATTCTGTTTATTGTTCAGTTGTGAATTTTGTCAACATTGACCTGTGCCAGGATGAAGTCCTTTGCTAATTCACTTGCTTGTTTATGTGCTTCCCAGGTGCGATTCATCACGAAGATCTGGCATCCCAACATCAGCTCAGTCACAGGTGCTATATGTCTGGACATCCTCAAAGACCAGTGGTAAGTCACTCTGTTCCAATACTCTTTTTAAAGGTTTATTCTTTTTCATTGTCATGTCTTAGTTACGGATGATCCCAGTTCTTAGTACTCTAATACCATATCCTTTGTGTGTCTGACAGGGCGGCAGCTATGACGCTGAGGACAGTGCTGTTGTCACTACAGGCCTTACTGGCAGCTGCAGAACCAGATGACCCACAGGACGCTGTGGTGGCCAATCAGGTGAGAGGAACACTGGGTGTCTTGTGTGTGGGAGAGGGAGAGTATGCATAATAAGTATGCCTCTAATTTGTTTGTAGATTTTGCCATTTGTTCGTAGACTAAATGTGATTTACTCAATTGTCGCCTAGTGAGGTTTCTATGCTGCTGTCTTGCTGCCTGCTCGGTATGGTGATGTGTTCTTTATTGTTTTCTCTCTCTTTTTTGCTCTCTCTTTCTCTCCCCCCCAGTATAAGCAGAATCCAGAGATGTTCAAACAGACGGCCAGACTCTGGTCTCATGTGTATGCTGGCGCCCCCTCCTCCAGCCCAGAGTACACACGCAAAATAGACAAACTCTGTGCCATGGGCTTTGACAAAGTGAGTGACCAACCCCTTATTACTGTCTTATACCTTCATTTACACTTTATTATGGTATTACAAGACTACTGTTGATAGGTGTTCTTTGATCCCATTTTAATATGGTTCACCAATGGATCTCAGTTTTGTGTTTTGAAATCTGTAGCACAGTTATGACAGTGTTCTAAACTTCTTACTCTCCTGTTTGTCCCGTCTTCACAGAATGCAGTAATAGTGGCGTTGTCGTCGAAATCCTGGGATGTGGAGACAGCAACGGAGCTACTGCTCAGTAACTGAGTCTCAACGCCCCCATCTGACCCCTCTCCTTCAGTCTCCCTCCATCTGACCCCTCTCCTTCAGTCTCCCTCCATCTGAAGCCCTCTTCTCTGCTGTCCCTCTGACCCCTCACCCCTCTTATCTAACTGTTGGATACCCCCTCTCAACCTCCTGGCATTTCTCCCATTCATCATCTCTGTACCACTCTCCTCCATCTTCCCTGCCATCTTCACGTTGGCACTGTTCCCTGCCATCATTTCACATACCTCAATCAAATGACTCCTTCCCTTGGGCCATGTGCCATTCCTCTCCCTCTCTACTCATGCTATTCATGTCCATTACCATCCCAACTCCTTCAGACTCGCTGGCTTTGTCTAAACACTCTCCACCTGCGTCCTATGACGTATACAATCCTTTTACTTTTTTCAAGGTCATTACTAATGTAAGGAAGTGGTGTAGGATTGTTTGAACAGAGAAATCTCCACCATTTTGGCACTTACCACATCACTGATGTTTCCTAGCACTTGCAGTAGCCACATCATGTGTCAACTGTCTTAGTCCTACCAGCCTAAACTCTCCACCCCATCAGCAGGTAGCCCCACCCCTCTCAACCCTGTCATGACTATCATCATCACTCTTTCTTCTTCCCCCTTTTTTTATCTGGTTCTGGCCTCCTACAGGAAGACGATTAGATTCCCGTTTTTAAAAAGAAAGAAAACAAAAAACAGAAACGCTCACTGCACTGTTCACCGATAACGCTACTCAAGCAAATTAAGACTGGGAGTTAAAAAAAATAGTGGTTTGAAAGATATCGCATCCACTGAACTACGTCAACAGAAGTAAAACAAAAACAAAAAAAACAGTCAAAAGAATTCATCTGTAAATAAAGCTATTAAAGTCTGTGTAAATTAATCAAATGTGTGGTGATGTTTTATGTGCTCTTTAGAAATGCATTATATTGCTGAATTACTTTGATTATTGTGTGTTTGCATTTGTGTGTGCGATTAGTATTCTTCCCTCCCTGTATGTGTACTAAAATCTAGGGTGAGGAGCTAAATTTATAATGCTGGAAGAAACAAAGTCCAGTGGGAATTATATACTTGAGGAAAGTAGAACAAGCATATTAAATACAATATAGAATTGTGTGCGTGTAACCATGCTGCATACATATGCATATTTATTTAAATAAGTGAATTTGTATGCACTGCACTATCAGTGGCACGAAAGGACTTACTAAACGGGTTGATTCTGTCTAGACGTGATTAAAAACCCACATGCTAGTGGATCAGAGCATGAACTAGATTAACACATTGTACAATGGGCTATCAGTTCTTGTTTGAGAAAAGCCACAGAGCATATTGTTTGTGTAGTCAGGCGAGAGTTATTAGGCTGAACACAACCAGATGGCAGGGTAGGTAGCGTGTTGTGTCTGAGCCAGCCTTGCCAACAAGTCCATCTTTTAACACAGGAGTGAACCTGGCAGTGCTCTCCGATACCCATATTGCAGCATGCCTGCACTGGGAAGAATGCCCTTACAAGCTTGTGTGTATCAGTCTGTGTGTAAATGGGCCTACTGTGTGTGGGGACTGGAGTTAGGCCTTAGTGTCCCTATTGCGACCCATGCAGACTCCCCTGCTGCACAGCGACACCTGCTATTGAGATACAGAGAAAGCCAACCTCCGGTTTCCCAAGTGACAAAAGCTTGTTTTGTATCTCTCTTTGTTACCTTGATGAATATCTCTCCCCTGATACGCCACCAAAGTCTTCTGCCAGAGCTGAGAAAAGCTGTGGGATTTAGTGTAGGTCCAATGATACTTAGTAAAGTGAGATGTGATCTGAGTAAGTGTCAGGGTGGTAACAGCTTAGGTCCCAGGTTTGGGTTTTGTGAAGAAGACAACCCTATGTTTTGGACTTGAATACCCTCATAGGAACATGTCAACTGGTTATACCACCAAGATATAATCCTGCACCATCTATTCCTTCAATGCCCAATTACCCAGGTCTCCTAAGGGCCATCCAAGGCAACCTAAACCCACATCCAGTCTTTGTATTGATTGGAAATTGTAGGCCTAAACATTTGATTACCCTGGTACCCATGATGATAAAATCACACAAACCGTTCCTATGCCCCATCCAAACCTGATATCCAAGCCCATTGATCCATGGTAGGCCTAGGCCTATTACATTGAACCTTCTGCCTCAACCAGTGTCTGCCTCGCGAGCACACCTGCCAATAGTTTGATTTACAGCCGAATACATCCTGTGTGTTGAGCCTATGGTCCGGGGACATCTGGTTTCCCCCGTCTCCACCTTCTACGTGATAGCCGGGGTCCTATTCCGTGTCTGAGCGGGCATGCAACCTCCGCTGCCCTAAAGCGCGAGGAGGGTTGTTATCAGCAATTGATATCAATTGGGGTTGAATGGACGTCATGCAAACCTGGATGGATTTAAACAAAGGAGCGGTTATGTGTGTTGATCCAACTTCCTCCTGGTTCCTTCTGGACATTCATCATAAACGCGGAAGATATTTCCAATTGTGTGCTTTGCGATGCTTTTGCTCGATGGTACGTCAGTGACATTAGCTGTACTTGGGAAATGTTTGGGAAATCCTAAAATGGAGTTAAGTCCATGGAAATGTAAACATATTTATGTCTTATTTTATATAATGTTAACAGTCTATTATTTCTGACCTAGATTGACTTTGTTGCTTTTATATTTAAAACGTCCTAGTGAGCTAATTTTACGCATTGGATTACGCGAGATGCGTCTTGCACTTCGACCATGGCGTCACATCTCTCCACACCCCAGACAACTCTCTAGACAGGACCCTTCCTCAATGTGGGCTATTAGGTCCATTGAGGGGGTAACAATTGAGGATTGAACCAGCATTCCATGGGGCTAATACCATACCACCTGTGCCATACATTATTAGACCCCTTGGCAGAGGTAGTAGCCTACATACATACATACATACATACATACATACATGGAAGTTACAACAAACTGGCCTACCTTGTGTATTCTTTCACAAATAAGACTGACTTCTATTCTCCTATTGTAGTGGCCCACTCGGCTCAGGGCCAGTATGCCCAGCAGCTACTCACTGACCTGATGGAGAACTACTCGATAGCCCTGTGGCCGGTTGAGGACACAGACAAAGCCCTGAATGTCACCCTGCAGATCACTCTCTCCCAGATCAAAGGCATGGTGAGTCTCAGAGATTACTGACTAGGTCTCAGCGACGAGTAGAGGACCACTGATAATCTATGACCGGCTTCTCTCACAATGAGGCTTTGACAAAATGTATATCCCCTGATCAAATACTGTGTGTACGTATACAGAGGATAACTCTTCTGAGAGATATCGTAGAGAGAGATCATGTACTTTAGATCAGAGGACGTAAAACAGTGTGACAGGAACCAGGCAGCAGCCAGCGCTGTTCTGCTCAGACACGTATAGTCAGTCAACTCTGTGACCCACCTGTTATTTTACCTTTGTATGCAAGGCACAAGTACTGTACCTTGAACATGCTGTATTAGTTACCCAAATGGTTCCTCTGATGTGTATGAGAGACGTCAGACGTACTGTACAGGACTACAGTTACTCAGCCATATACTCTTTCAGTCCAGTGGAGTGTCAACCTCCCGTGTGTGTGTGTGAGAAGTGTGCATGTGTTACTAAGTGTACCTTGTCTAGCGCTCTCTAAAGAGAGAGCTGTCCTACTGCCAACTCACTCCGTGTCTCTGGGATGATGTCATCCTGTCACTTTGAAATGCAGACAGACTAATGACATGTGTGTGACCTGTGTGTGCTTGTATTTATTATTGTGTGTGTGTGTGTTTCGAGTGTCCCATTACTCCTTGGATCCATGCTTTGGTCAAGCAATGCGTCAGGTTCTGGCAGTGACTCCCCCTCAACCCCCCATCTAAACCCCTCATCCGCCTGATATTGACAGACAGCTTAGTCTGAATTTCACTGTCTGACAGCTATTCTGAGACTTTTTAGTGGGTTAATGAGAGAGAGAGACAATGACAAGAAGAATAAGACTGTTAGCTAGTATATTGCCCTTATCTGTGTGTGTCCACATGTCTCGTGTGTTTGTGTGTGTGTGACTGCTGTGTGCATGTGTCTGCCGCATGTGGGCACCTGCATCTGTGTGTGTGTTTATACAGTGTCTGTGTGTGTGTGTGTGTGTTTATATCTGTGTCTATGTGTGCAGGACGAGAGGAACCAGGTATTGATAGCATACCTGTGGATCCGTCAGACATGGCACGATGCCTACCTGAGGTGGAACAAGGAGGACTATGATGGCCTGGAGGTCATCCGTATCCCCAGCAGTCTGGTGTGGAGGCCTGACCTCGTCCTCTATAACAAGTACGCCCGTACATCCCACAGATATACTGTACAGTACAGCCTCTAAAACCATAATAATTTCTACTATCTAGAAAAAAACTCCCTTATTGACAATAACTGTTGGTCCATGAATTTTAATTTGAGCTCCTTTGTTGTGGTCGTCTCCTACTTCCCCTTCCACAGCCAGGAGTGCAACCTCACATTTGGCTCCTGGACATAGAACGGCGACCAGGTGTACAGGATGGGCACACACACCACACACACACACACACACCACACACACACATACTTTGTTATTTAGACTTATACTGTCTCCTGTGTCAGTATAAAAGTTAAATGGTGACAACTTGGTGAGCCTGAAAGACAGACAGGCAGACACACCCTGTCCTACTTCAAGTGTATAATGTGTGCGAATGAACAGTACACACACCAATCACTGTTGTCTCTGATCTCCATACACCCTTCCTATCCTCATCTCTCCACTAAATAGAACCAGAAGAACCATCACGTCTTATTCACCAGTCTGAAATCAGACTCCAGGGGTTTCAGCGACAAAGGCCTCGCCCCGGATCCACAGGCCTGGAATCATTTTTCTGTTCAAAATTATTTAGTGAATAGTTAATGACTGCTTTGTTTCCAAACAGGCGCTGTGTAGATGTAAGATAATATGGACCATAAATTATGCAACATAATGAGTTTACCCCCTCCAGTCACCCATACCATGAACTTGGTAACGTTCAGGTGTGTGTGGCAGGTAGTGATTGTAGTAGTGTCGTGAACGCCTGACACTACTGCTCACCTCATGGAAGTAGTCAACTACTCAAAGGACAAAGTATATGACCAGAGAGCCCCTGTATACCTGAACAGTTGATCCCCATTTGTCCCTATGGATCCTTGTAGAGTTGAATTTTTATTACAGAATTGTCACTACTACCCTGTATATCCAGCGGAGGGCAGACATCTCTCACCAATTCTCCACCTGAACCGGGCACATATGGACGCCACAGACCCATGAAAATTAGGGGACACTCACTCAATTAGGCGACAAATCAGATGTCTTTACAACAATCACTTTTGATACATTACATACGGTTTACACAATAAAAAAACTAAAAGTTGATAGTCAGATAAAGGGATATATGACCATTCTATAATGTATTGAGTCAATACAGCGGGGAGGATCTTAGGATGCAGCAGCCCAATTCTGATCTTTTTTCCACTAATTGGTCTTTTGACCAGTCACATCAGATCTTTTCACACCAGCTATTTTTCAGAGCTGATCTGATTGGTCAAAAGACCAATTAGTGAAAAAAAGATCAGAATTAGGCTGTCTGTGTAAACGCAGCCATGGATACTTGTTTCATAACCAAACAGTGTTAAAGAGATGAGGCGTTTAGGTAACAATTAGTACATTGTCTTTACTGATACATAACTGTTGAAACTCCTCTGACATGTTAATGCCAGTCTATTCCTCCTCAGAAAGGAGTTCAGCCTGAGCAGTCATCATCCTCTTCAGGGATGTGAATGTGATGCTGAGGTATGATGTGTCTGGGAGTGAAATCTCTCACATTTGCACGCTGGGGAAGCCTGTCTCTGGTCTTATTAGTGCACGGTGAGCTGCCTGCGGGGGCCCGGTGCACGCTATAATCACCCCAGGAGCCAGGGAGTAGTGGGAAACATGTAATTTGCACAGACAAGAGAAAGGCTGGGGAGAGACTGCTGTGGTCTTTTTATTTCACGGGAAGACGGCTGGGGGAGTCTATCATCACCTGTCTGCAGGAGGGGAGGATTGTTATGATATGGACAGAGATATAGCTCCAAGATGACTTAATACAGTGAAGACGGTGATATAGTGATTTTTCAAATGCAAGTTGACTTTGTGAAGGTAAAAGAGGAGACTTGAGGATCCGGTCGAAGTAACGGTTTTAATACAGCTCTTCTAGGGTACAAGCAGTCACATCAAAACGCTAAAAAAAGTACAATAGTGATGTTTCTTCAGTCTCCATGTTATATACACTTCATTATAACGTCAAGATTGTTTTGTGTCTTTCTGTCATAAAACTCATAATGCCTGGTTTCTGGTAACTGTCGTGTCAATGACGTTAGTTGATAGGGAGTGGATACATAGCAAAGCGAATTCTGCTACTTTTATTTCTGTGCCATGATATCCTGGTACAGAGAGTGGGGTTGAATTGAGTTACTGAGACCTGTGAGTAGTCTGTGTCCCATGTGATCTGATGCGCTGGGTGATGAAAAGGTTATGTTTAAGCAATTAAGCAAGTTACTCCTGTTATGATTGAAAGCAACCATATGTAAGATTATGAGGTTGAGGGGCAAGTTCAGGGCCGGGCAAGCCAATAAGCGACATTAGTGGCCTCTAAGAGGCCCCATGGCCGCTAAGAGGCCCCTACACCATAAAAAAAATACATACATTACATTTTTAGGAACTCAGTCGGGGTCCCAACTTACTGATGGGAGTTGAATAGTAGAATATAGAAGGTGCAATTTCGAATTTTTGATTGCTGTAATGTTTGCAGCAAGTTTCTAGTCCTCTGTTCTATGAAAATAGCTAATATAACATTTTACAAACTGGGTGGTTCGAGCCCTGAATGCTGATTGGCTGACATGCCCTTAGCTGTGGTATAATGGCCATATATCACAAACCACCGAGGTGCCTTATTGGTATTATAAACTGGTTACCAACATAATTAGAGCCATAAAAATTAATGTTTTGTCATACGCCGGTACTGGGTATGACAAAACATTTATTTTTACTGCTCTAATTACGTTGGTAACCAGTTTATAATACCAATAAGGCACCTCTGGGGTTTGTGATATATGGCCAATATACGACGGCTAAGGGCTGTATCCACGCACCCCGCGATGCGTAGTGCCTAAAGAACAGCCCTTAGCCGTGGTATATTGGCCATATATCACAAACCCCTGAGGTGCCTTATTGCTTAAATATATCATTTTAATCAGCTCACATCCATGACTATTAACATTTACATATCCAATTGACTTGTTTAAAGATGCCATATTGCAATTACTGATCATAACATCTTCAGAAATCAATGAATTAGACAGCTATTTGGGGTCATTCTTAATTCTGTGAATAATTTATAATCTTTATATATATGGCTCATTTGGTTATGTATTCTACATCACTATGAACATTTATAAGATATTATTGGGCGTACTACAATTATATTTCATACAGGTATGGTCATACGACATTGATCCAATAAGACCCCATTGAGTTGTTTGGCGGCCATATTGGAAAAAGGCTTCTGTGAGGTTAATGTGTGAATCCTATGATGGCCCTGTATATACAAATCTTTCCTGTTCTAGCTGTGTGTGTGAAATTTGGTTCCAAAAGGTACAATCCAAAAACATAGCTCCACCACTTTATGGAATTCTATTGCTACCCACTGGGCACAGAGGTCAATTCAACATCTGTTCAACGTAATTTCATTGAAATGACATGGAAACAATGTTATTCAACCAGTGTGTGTCCAGTGGGTAAGCGTCCAACATTCTAATGTCAATGGCACAATATGGGCGATGTGTAAACAATAGTTGTAGCTGATGCTTTCTAAGTGGATTATATCACGTCATTTAAAAGCTCATTTCATGACCTTTCAGAACCACTTGTCAAACAAAGTTTAAAATGTATCAGGGTTTCCTTTTTAAAGCAATTTATACAGGTAATTCTGATATGTACCCTTGAGGTCAAAGTTCTGTTGACCTGAACATTCCGAAAATGTGTATGACGTATAGCTGTGAATCTTAGCTTTCCAATGATATATGATTAAAGGGGATACGTGAGCAGTAACTTGTTGTATAACTGACATTGTTTGTCATAAGGTAAAATCCCTATGGGAAAAGTTATGGGATGGAGGGATGAAAGAAAGCGTGATAACACAGAAAGCTACCATTGCTGCACTGCTATCACACATTTTCCAACTATAGGGATATAGCAATATAAAAACTCACTATGAGACGTCACCCTAAGTGACTATTAGCTCTAAACCTTAAAGCTGAAATATGTAACTTTTTGGGCGATCCGACCAAATTTACAAATTGTGATTGATAGAACAGATCTACTGCTTCTTAGACTTGCTATGTGTGCTATTTCTATGCTTCCCGTTCTTAAGTTTAGTGTTTGTATCTTTTACTTTAGGTTTTGTACACCAGCTTCAAACAGCTGAAAATACAATATTTTTTGCTTATGGAAAATATATTTCACAGCGGTTTAGATGGTGCAATAATTCTCAACACTATACTTGCTTATTTTTCCACATAAATTAGGCGAACTATTAGAATTTTAGCAACCAGGAAATGCCGGAGCGATTTCTGCATAGAGCATCTTGAAAGCTAGCCTACAATTCGAAAAACAACAAAAGGGAGTCCCTTACACTTGTTTTGGTATACAGCTGAGGGATGGGCTTAGGAAACGTAACCCCCATCAAATTCATATTTAGCCCTTGACATGCAAGGACCGATAGTCCATAACATCCACAAGATAGTTTAACTATATCTTGAAGCTAGATACATTTTATTATTCAAGAATCAATGGGTATGCCAATTGCCTATCAATTACCCTTGAACAGCTGTTGCGCTTGTTTACAGTAAGGCACCGGAGGTTGGTGGCACCTTAACTGGGGAGAATGGGCTCGTGGATGGGTAACAAATACATCAAACACATGGTTTCCAGGTGTTTGATGCCATTCCATTTGCTCCGTTCTGGCCATTATTATGAGCCATCCCCCCCATCGGCAGCCTCATGTGGTTTAAGGGTACCAGCAGTGGAGGCTCCTGAGGGGAGAATGGCACATAATAATACCCGGAACTGAGCAAATGGAATGGCATCAACCACATGGAAACCATGTGTTAGATGTATTTGATACCATTGCACTCATTCCACTCCAGCCAATACCACGAGCCCGTCCTCCCCAATTAAGGTGCCACCAACCTCCTGTGGGTACCAGATATGCCGAGATTTAGCCGCATGGCCTGTGCTTCCAAGTAACTTCGAGCTTCATGACCACACATCACATTTTCAAACTCAGTTGTTGCAGACGTAAGCTCGCCATCTCCAAAATGGTCTGGGATCTAAAAGAGGAAGCGAATAGGATTCAGTGATCAGGATACATCACATAGTTTTTGCGTGTGGTGTGCTCAATGATAAGGACATATGATGTGTTAAGCTAAGTTTAAAAGTTCACGGAAGAATATAGTACATCAGGCTACATAACATAATCACTGGTCACTTTAAATGGAACACTAGTCACTTTAATAATGTTTACATACTGTTTTACTCAATTCATATGTATTATCTGTGTTCTACTGTATTTTTGTTAATGCCACTCAGACATTGCTCGTCCTAATATTTATATATTTCTTAATTCTATTCTTTTACTTTTAGATTTGTGTGTGTTGTTGTAAATTGTTAGATACTACTGCACTGTTGGAGCTAGGAACACAAGCATTTCGTTACACCCGCAATATCGTCTGCTAAATATGTGAATGTGACCAATAACATTTTATTGGTTTATTGGTTACATTTTATCTATCATTTCAACAGGTCAACGCTGCTGCCACTTTATTTGGTTAATAATCTCCATTATGAACAGCGTTTACCCATCTTTTAGGACTGACTGACCCATGTTCAACTGCTGTTCAGATGGAACCCATCTCCTCTTCGGCCTTAAAAGTTCTCGCTTGAATATTTGCTACTACCACCAAGATCTGCACCCACGGTAGCTCCACCCGCGGGTGCCCGCGCCCTAGGCTTCCGTGCTGACCGCGACTGATTTGCACTTCAGGTCCACTACATGTGTTGGCCCATTCATTGTGTCACGGGGTGTGTTCGGAGAAAACCCTTTGACTTGCTTGCGGGTTAGACTCCTTCAAGGCTGGTAATCCCCCAGAATGCTGTGTCTCTATCACATAAACCTAATAAAAGTAGTAAATCAATGGGGATATCATTTATTGAAATTACCATTGAACTGTAAATCAGATTGCGCGAGACGGATTGAAAAGGAGTGTTCTACTCCATTACGTCCCAGTTCCTTATAGGCTATTATAAACCGGGTAGTTTGGGTCCTGTATGCTGATTGGCTGAAAGCTGTGGTATATCAGACAATATACCACAAGTATGATTCAAAATAACTTTACTGTTCTAATTATGTTTGTAATCAGTTAATAATAACAATAAGGCACCTCAGGGGGTTTGTGATATATTGGCCATATACCACACCCCCTCTAGCCTTATTGCTTAATTATATCTCTAGAGGCAAACTTGCTCTGGCACATAGAAAATACATATAATTTAGTAATTTAATAGGATCTCTGTGCTCTGACAGCCAAAACATCAAACAGTCCTCAAATGTGACACAGGTTTGGAAACCTCAGTAACTTTAATTTAATTTCACTCAAATACTTTTGCAAGTACAAAAGATAAACTTATTGTACGCCGTTTTAACACAGATTCAGCGAGCGTTTAATGTTGCACAGCTTCCATCCAAGGTACACTATATATACAAAAGTATGTGGACACCCCTTCAAATGAGTAGATTCTGCAATTTCAGCCACACCCATTGCTGACAGGTGTATAAAATTGAGCACACAGCCATGCACTCTCCATAGACAAACATTGGCAGTAGAATGGCCTTACTGAAGAGCTCAGTGACTTTAAACGTGGCACCGTCATATGATGCCACCTTTCCAACAAGTCAGAAAATCACATTTCTGCTCTGCTAGATCTTCCCCGGTCAACAGTAAGTACTGTTATTGTGAAGTGGAAACATCTAAGAGCAACAACGGCTCAGCCGCGAAGTGGTAGGCCACACAAGCTCACAGAATGGGACCACCGAGTGCTGAAGCACGTAGCGCGTAAAAATCATCTGTCCTCGGTTGCAACACTCACTACCGAGTTCCAAAGTGCCTCTGGAAGCAGCATCAGCACAATAACTGTTTGTAGGGAGCTTCATGAAATCGGTTTCCATGGCCGAGTAGCCGCACACAAGCCTAAGATCACCATGCGTAATGCCAAGCGTCGGCTGGAGTGGTGTAAAGCGAGCCGCCATTGGACTCTGGAGCAGTGGAAATGTGTTCTCTGGAGTGATGAATCACGCTTCACCATCTGGCAGTCCGACGGACAAATATGGGTTTGGCGGATGCCAGAAGAATGCTTCCTGCCCGAATGCATAGTGCCAACTGTAAAGTTTGGTGGAGTACACTCTAAAAATGAGGGGTTCAACAAGGGTTCTTCTAAGATCCTCAAAGTTCTTCAAAGAACCTTAGTATTCTTGGCACTGAAAATGTCCCCCAAAAGGTTCTTCCAAGGGGTTCATAGAGGAACCTCTGTAGTTGGTGGGGGTTCTTGCAAGAACCTAACTGCCCAACTGAAACACTTGGATTTGAATTTGGAAGGACAGCAGGTGCAGGCACTTAACTAAAAAAATATAAGATCTCCTCAATTGAAGGTAAGGTTTGTCCCTTGTATGATAAAAATTTACAGTTGAAGTCAGAAGTTTACATACACTTAGGTTGGAGTCATTTAAACTCGTTTTTCAACCACTCCACAAATTTCTTGTTAACAACTATAGTTTTGGCAAGTCGGTTAGGACATCTACTTTGTGCATGACACAAGTTATTTAAAAAAATGTTTTTGTTTACAGACAGATTATTTCACTTATTCACTGTATCACAATTCCAGTGGCTCAGAAGTTTACATACACTAAGTTGACTGTGCCTCTAAACAGCTTGGAAAATTCCAGAAAATTATGTAATGGCTTTAGAAGCTTCTGATAGGCTAATTGACATAATTTGAGTCAATTGGAGGTGTACCTGTGGATGTATTTCAAGGCCTACCTTCAAACTCAGTGCCTCTTTGCTTGACATCATGGGAAAATCAAAAGAAATCAGCCAAGACCTCAGACAAACAATTGTAGACCTCCACAAGTCTGGTTCATCCTTGGGAGCAATTTCCAAACGCCTGAAGGTACCGCGTTCATCTGTACAAACAATAGTACGCGAGTATAAACACCATGGGACCACGCAGCCGTCATACCGCTCAGGAAGGAGACGTGTTCTGTCTCCTAGAGATGAACGTACTTTGGTGCGAAAAGTGCAAATCAATCCCAGAACAACAGCAAAGGACCTTGTAAAGATGCTGGAGGAAACAGGTACAAAAGTATCTATATCCACAGTAAAACGAGTCCTATATCGACATAACCTGAAAGTCCGCTCAGCAAGGAAGAAGCCACTGCTCCAAACCCGCCATAAAAAAGCCAGACTGCGGTTTGCAACAGCACATGGGGACAAAGATACTTTTTGGACAAATGTCCTCTGGTCTGATGAAACAAAAATAGAACTGTTTGGCCATAACGACCATTGCTATGTTTGGAGGAAAAAGGGGGAGGCTTGCAAGCCGAAGAACACCATCCCAACCGTGAAGCACAGGGGTGGCAGCATCATGTTGTGGGAGTGCTTTGCTGCAGGAGGGACTGGTGCACTTCACAAAATAAATGGCATCATGAGGAAGGAATATTATGTGGCTATATTGAAGCAACATTTCAAGACATCAGTCAGTATGTTAAAGCTTGGTTGCAAATGGGTCTTCCAAATGGACAAAGTCAAGGTATTGGAGTGGCCATCACAAAGCCCTCACCTCAATCCTATACAGAATGAAAAAGCGTGTGCGAGCAAGGCCTACAAACCTGACTCAGTTACACAAGCTCTGTCAGGAGGAATGGGCCAAAATTCACAAAACTGTGGAACTAGCTTGTGGAAGGCTAGCCAAAACATTTGCCCCAATTTAAACAATTTAAAGGCAATGCTACCAAATACTAATTGAGTGTATGTAAACTTCTGATCCACTGGGAATGTGATGAAAGAAATAAAAGCTGAAATACACCATTCTCTCTTCTATTATTCTGACATTTCACATTCTTAAAATAAAGTGGTGATCTTAACTGACCTAAGACAGGGGATTTTTACTAGGATTAAATGTCAGGAATTGTGAAAAACTGAGTTTAAATGTATTTGACTTTAACTGTATATTGTTTTATGATGATAGCATCTGTCTTTTCATATTTGTGTAAATCTTTCTAAAAGAGAAAATGGACACAATACAATGCATATCAATCAAGAAAGTGGTAAGAATATGTAGGCTATAAGAATATGTTGAAGGCTAGCTGTATTGGGTGCAGATGACTGAACCGCTGACTTTTGTGTCTGTCTGCAGGTATACAGACGAGGAGGCATACGAAGGTATGTCAATTGGTATTGGTATGTTATACAGATCACATTTACCATCCTTCTCCATTTCCTCTTCGATGAATATCCCATTGGTCTCTACATTATGCACAAGGTATGTGTATGAAAACCATTATCAAAACATTTTTTTCATTCACATTCACCACAAAAACCAAGGTATGGATACTGTTGTGTGCATATTTTGTTAATCATCTGTATAATGACTATTTTTTCGATTCACAGACTTCACCCTCCCTACACAATGCACTGCAAAATCATCCTGGCTATGGATACGGAGAACATCAACACATTAAAACTTCTTCAGGATCGGTGGGTCCCCTGCGGGACGGTTGCGCTAACGTAGGCTAATGCGATTAGCATGAGGTTGTAAGTAACAAGAACATTTCCCAGGACATAGACATATCTGATATTGGCAGAAAGAGTAAATTCTTGTTACTCTAACTGCACTGTCCTATTACAGTGAAATAATACCATGCTATTGTTTGATGAGAGTCCCCAGTTTTGAACATGAAAAGTTGTTTAATAAACAAATTAGGCACATTTGGGCAGTCTAGATTCAACATTTTGAACAGAAATGCAATGGTTCATTGGATCAGTCTAAAACTTTGCACATGCACTGCTAAATTGCACTTTAGTTAAGCCAATATTTTTTTGTATTTTCCTTAAGGTAGCTTTAGTGTAGCTTAGCTTCTTCCAGTGTGATGTGAAGTAGTTGGTAGGTTGGCAAACTGTTGGACATTTTACCAACCTACTGTTTTGGCAGCATCATGCTGTTTTTCAGCGGCAGGGACTGAGAGTAGTTAGGATCGAGGGAAAGATGAATGGAGCAAAGTACAGAGAGATCCTTGATGAAAACTTGCTCCAGAGCGCTCAGGACCTCCGACTGGGGCGAAGGTTCACCTTCCAACAGGACAACGACCCTAAGCACACAGCCAAGACAACGCAGGAGCGGCTTCGGGACAAGTCTCTGAATGTCCTTGAGTGGCCCAGCCAGAGCCCGGACTTGAACCCGATCTAAAATCTCTGGAGAGACCTGAAAATAGCTGTGCAGCGACGCTCCCCATCCAACCTGAGAGAACTTGAGAGGATCTGCAAAGAAGAATGGGAGAAACTCCCCAAATACAGGTGTACCAAGATTGTAGCGTCATACCCAAGAAGTCTCCAGGCTGTAATCACTGACAACGGTGCTTCAACAAACTATACTTATGTAAAGGTGATATTTAAGTTTTTTATTTTTAATACATTTGCAAACATTTCTAAGAACCTGTTTTTGCTATGTCATTATGGGATATTGTGTGTAGATTGACAAGTAAAATCTATTTTACAATAAGGCTGTAATGTAACAAAATGTGGAAAATGTCAAGGGGTCTGAATACTTTCCAAATGCACTGTAGTTACCATGCTGATGGGAGCTTGCTGCTCCAAGGTGTTCCACAATAATATCACAGATCGAAAAATGAAATTTAGTTATACAAATCTTTGATAATATTTCTGTTTGAGGAAGCTTTCTGCTAACTTGTTAGCTAGCAATTTAATAAGTAGATTTATTCTGTTTGCTTTTGAGCGTAAAACGACCATGTTTCTTTACCGCTGTTTTGATTGGTAAGTTACAAAACATCTCTTGGAGTCTGCACATCGCGAAAAGAAGGATGCCAGATTGAGCCGGTGCTCATGTTCGGTATCACTTTTTGATCACGTAACTTAGCTTAAAAATCTGCTTGAACGTCATGAAAGACAATGCTTTGTGCTGGTTACTTACTGGATATCTGAGAGAGAACTTCTGAAGACGTCTCCCGCCCCTCTGAAGGTAAAGACTGCGACCCGTATATTTTAGCAATAAGGCCCGAGTGGGTGTGGTATATGGCCAATATACCACGGCTAAGAACTGTTCATATGCACAACGCAATGCGGAGTGCCTGGACACAGCCCTTAGCCGTGGTATATTGGCCATATACCACAGACCCCTGAAGTGCCTTATTGGTTACCAATGTATGGTTACCAGTGTATGGTTACCAGTGTAATTAGAGCAGTAAAAATAAATGTTTTGTCATACCCGTGGTATATGGGTCTGATATACCACGGCTGTCCGCCAATCAGCATTCAGGGCTCGAACCACCTAGTTTATAATACGAGATCAATTGTTATTTTGTAACATTAATTCAATTGTAACAAATTACAGCACCAACGCTGCGACTGTAACTTTTGCCTTTTTTATTTTGTTATGATTGTAATGGCTCCCGAGTGGCACAGTGGTCTAAGGAACTGCATCTAAGTGCAAGAGGGATCACTATAGTCCCTAGTTCAAATCCAGGCTGTATCACATCCGGCCGTGATTGGGAGTCCCTATAGGGTGGTGTACAATTGGTTAAATAAAAAAGAATGGGCTGAATGTCAGGTGTTCCATTTCAACTGCATTTAAAGTGGTTATTTTGATATACTCATATTAATCCAGTAGCTAAATGCAACTTTTTCAATTGAATAATATTTCTAGTTTCTAGTCTATGCTATTTTATTATGACAATGTAGCAAATGTATTTTTAGTGTGAAGAGAATTGTATGGGGTGCTTTTTGAGAAGGCTATGTGCATGGGCTAACAATCATCTGAGCCTGACCACACTGCATCAAGAGTCCATAACTAGCTAGTATTTCAGTCACATAATACATTAAACTCACAACTGTTGACCCATGTTTTTGTCCTTTTAGGACCTGAGTGGTGGGACAGGGGTGTTCTGAAAGTGAAACACAGCTCACTCCCAAATATCCAGCCTCAAAGACCTGAGCAGGAGGAGACTCCTGAGTTGCCTCCAGAAACCCCCACACCTGATAAGGGCCACCCTGATCCCATCTACCTGCTTGCAGCAGTCATCTTCCAGAACACTTACCTGGAGAAGCCAGCTGGCCAGTTATGGCAAGCAGGCAGGGTTTCCTCTACCTGAGGCATCCCAACAGAGCTGGCCTTTAACAACTGAGAGGGTTATAGGTAGGACAATACTTTGAAAGGTTTTCCATATTTCTTCTTTCAGCTCATACATACATTTAAGTCATTTAGCAGACACTCTTATCCAAAGCGATTCACATTTGAGTGCATACATTTTCATACTTTTTTATTTTTCATACTGGTCCCCCATGGGAATCAAACCCACAACCCTGGTATTGCAAGCACCATGCTCTACCAACTGAGCCACATGCTTGCTCATATTATGTCCTCACATAGTGATGTCTCACGGTGATGACCCCCCCATGAGCTACTTATGCAGAAGGAAACCAACAAAGGCCATTCAGAAACCCCCATCCATTTTCATTCATTCCAGGTCCTCTAAATTGCAATTTAAACCTATTTGATTCTAAGCAAACAAACAGCTATTTGAAAATGAGAATGAATAGCCTAAGGGACATTAATTGACAGGTGGAATTTAATCCTGATAGATTGATGGAAGGAAAAGTGCAAGAGAAAAACCCATTAAATGGCCATGGGGAATTCAGTGTGTGCTACAAATCAATTGGTCCAATAATCTGTTATCTGTGAAACCAGGGATCGGGGGCAGGTCCACGACAGCCAAACTCACGGGGCGCGTAATCACTATGGCAGTAAGGGAGGGGAGGTTAGAGGACTGTCAGTGCAGGCCAAGAGTTGGTATCGATTTCTCTCGCTCTCCATGTGCGAGAGGGGCATGTGGTATCTTCGTAGTCAGGAAGGGATTTCTCTCGCTCTCCCAGTGTGAGAGGGGCATGTGGTATTTTCGTAATCAGGAAGGGTTTTTTCTCCCTTTTATGCTATCTGTCCACTGCACCTAGGTTTTCCTAGCTTGTTGTGGTCCTGGCGTACGTTTCCCACATTTAGGGCTATGAGACTAACTCAGTGTTCCATCTTCTCAAGCTCCATCGCTCCCCTCCTGTAACTGAAAAAAATGTGTTTGTAAGAGCAGAAGTTCAAAGGTCATACAACAAAATAGGGCACTGAGTGTTGGATAGAAGGACTCAGAGATCCTATCTTAACTTTATATTTAGTATAGCACATATCTTTATTAATTACTCTGGCTAGGAGACCTTATTTCCAGAGTAAAAAAGATACATTGATTTTTTTTCCCATTGCAATCCAATTTTTGTTTAGCGCTCATTGCAGTGACAGATTACAACTTCTCTTATCAGTTCCACCTCATTCTGATTCTCCCCATCTTACCTACCCATTTATCCCTGGAATGAGTACATTTAGAGAGCGCCAGTTAGTGGGATAATGTCCTGGAGATAAAAATGTAGAGAAAATGAAGGGTAGATTGACTAGCAGAGACTGACGTTGGGTAACATAGTAGAATAAGCACCAGATACCTGCATGTGTCACATCGTTCTTCTCCCTAATTGTAGTCATTTACATTTGGACTGTGGCTCACTGCTAATAATGGGACGTAACTACAATGTGTGAGGCTGAATTCATTTGCAAAATGAAGGACATTTTATGGCTGGTCGATAGAAGGTCCTTACAAAAGACACATTTAAGTGGATTGCTACATTGAAATAGTCTAATCTGCAGTCATGCAGACCTATATAGCCAAGACTGCTTACTTTGTGAACACGTACGTAACCTATGTCTGGCACATCAGATTCAGCCACATTTGTTGTGTTGAGAAATTGCTAACCAATGAAATGACACAGCTGAGAAACCAGCCCTAATCTCTCCCGTCGTCCGATGAACGGGATGACTTCAGGCACAGAGATCAATAAAGCCTACAAGACATACACACACACACGTACGCACGCACGCACGCACACACACACACACACGCACACACACAGGATGCATCCTACACGTACAGCAGGCGAATGACAATGATCCTAAATCGAGCTGAGGTCAATTGTGAACCTGAAAAAACCTTAAGCAGCGAAAACGAGCAGAGAAAACTGCCAATGAGCCCTGGTATTGATAATGTGATTATAACTATTATCCATTCAGACCAAAAGTAGTCCTAAACCCCATAATGACACACAGAGGACAAAGTGTAGTGTTCCCGTAATGCAGTCGATATTACAGTAATGTGGACTGGTGTGTTGGACAGTGATTTCTGATTACGTCACCCCATTCAATCACACAAAGAACTGAAGCACCGAGGAGACAGTAGGGTTTATGTTCATTGGATGGAGGTGGTTTAGTTTAGTATAGTGATACTGTGTGTTACTGTAATGTAATACATTTCCCCACTGTGAACCCCTAAGTGTGAAACCAAATGTCAATTATTTACAGGGTGGAATAGCAAGATCACAGGGATGTCTCATTCCCTCTCCTCCCTCATTCTTATATATCTTTACCTCCCTCTTTCTTTATCCCTCTCTCTGGCTCTTTCCCATCACTCTTTACCTCCCTTTTTCTTTATCCCTCTCTCTGGCTCTTTTTTATTTGACCTGGGGGGGAGGGGGGGGTCTGTTCTGCTCTTGACAGAGAGCATGGCTCTTTACCCTGGGAGGCTTCAGCAAATATCAAACACTGTAGGTGAAAGCTATCTGCCGCTGCCATCCTGTCCAAACCGGCCTGCTCTGCTCGCCTGAATAGACTCAGGGGTTTGTTGGCAGAGCTTCTTTTAGATTAAAGTGAATTGGGTGTACAGATCTGGAACACTATGAGACAAATAATCCAAGATGGCGTAGCAGTGGGGATGTCTGTTTTGATTGTCTTGTCCCGTCCCTTGTATATATCGTTTTTCTTTGTATATATTTCGTATATATTTGTATATATGTTTTTTTTATCTCATTTTCCATCTACGGACTGAACATACTCTCCTGCAACCCACCTCACCCAATGTGGTATGGATCTGCTATTTTTACACTTTTGAACCGGAACCCCCTTCAGAAGCTAGCCAGCTAACTAGCTACTAGCTAGTAGTCAGTTAGCCACTGCTAGCAGTCATCACCGTTAACGCAGACTGCCAGCCTCAGCCCGGGCAACTCCTGCCAGCCTGCACAGCGTGATATCTACCCAGAGCATATCGGACTGCTTTTCTCTACCACTTCTCCGGATTCCTACCGCAAGCTCTGAACCTTTACTCCGGATCATCGCAGCTAGCTAGCTGCTATCCGAGTGGCTACTCCTGTCTAACGTCTCTGTTAGCCTGGAGCTAGCCTCGAACTAGGCCCATCTCCCGGCTAGCCGAAGAGATTCCATCAAGCAATCCCTGGGCTTCAATACCTCTTCTGCCAATTGGCCTGGTTTCAACAGACTCTCCCGTTGTGACGTCCCCCTGAGGCCCATCTGCTAGCCTGCTGCTAGCCCCGGCCTGCTAGCTGTCTGAATCGCCGTGCCTCCAGCTCGGCTAGCTACTCACTGGACCCTATGATCACTCGGCTACACATGCCTCTCCCTAATGTCAATATGCCTTGTCTATTGCTGTTTTGGTTAGTAATTTTTGTTATTTCACTGTAGAGCCTCCATGCATGTTAACATTAGAAGCCTCCTCCCTAAGTTTGTTTTATTCACTGCTTTAGCACACTCCGCCAACCTGGAAGGCCACCAAAAATCAGAAAATTTCCATCCCTAACTATAACATTTTCCGACAAGATAGAACTGCCAAAGGGGGCAGAGTTGATATCTACTGCAGAGATAGCCTGCAGAATTCTGTCATACTATCCAGGTCTGTGCACAAAAAAATTGTGCTTCTATTTTTAAAAATCCACCTTTCCAGAAACAAGTCGCTCACCATTGCCGCTTGTTATAGACCCCTCTCGGCCCCCAGCTGTGCCCTGGACACCATATGTGAATTGATCGCCCCCCATCTATCTTCAGAGTTCGTACTGTTAGGTGACCTAAACTGGGACATGCTTAATACCCTAGCCTACAATCCAAGCTAGATGCCCTAAATCTCACACAAATCATCAAGGAACCTACCAGGTACAACCCTAAATCTGTAACCATGGGCACACTCTTAGATATCATCTTGACCAACCTGCCCTCTAAATACACCTCTGCTGTCTTCAACCAGGATCTCAGCGATCACTGCCTCATTGCCTGCGTGCGTACTGGGTCGGCGGTCAAACGACCACCTCTCATCACTGTCAAACGCTCCCTAAAACACTTCAGCGAGCAGGCCTTTCTAATCAACATGGCCCGGGTATCCTGGAAGGATATTGACCTCATCCCGTCAGTAGAGGTTGCCTGGTTGCTCTTTAAAAGTGCTTTCCTCTCCATCTTAAATAAGCATGCCCTATTAAAAAAATATAGAAATAAGAACAGATATAGCCCTTGGTTCACCCCAGACTTGACTGCCCTTGACCAGCACAAAAAAATCCTTTGGCATTCTGCATTAGCATCGAATAGCCCCCGCGATATGCAACTTTTCAGGGAAGTCAGGAACCAATATACTCAGTCAGTTAGGAAAGCTAAGACTAGCTTTTTCAAACAGAAATGTGCATCCTGTAGCACAAATTCCAAAAAGTTTTGGGACACTGTAAAGTCCATGGAGAATAAGAGCACCTCCTCCCAGCTGCCCACTGCACTGAGGATAGGATACACTGTCACCACCGATAAATCTAAGATAATCGATAATTTCAATAAGCATTTTTCCACGGCTGGCCATGCTTTCCACCTGTCTACCCCTACCCTGGCCAACATCTCAGCACCCCCTGCAGAAACTTGTCCAAACCCCCTCGCTTCTCCTTCACCCAAATCCAGACAGCTGATGTTCTGAAAGAACTGCAAAATCTGGATCCCTACAAATCAGCAGGGCTAGACAATTTGGACCCTCTCTTTATAAAATTATCAGCCGAAATTGTTGCAACCCCTATTACTAGCCTATTCAACCTCTCTTTCGTATCATCTCAGATCCCCAAAGATTGGAAAGCTGCTGCAGTCATCCCCCTCTTCAAAGGGGGAGACACTCTAGACCCAAACTGTTATAGACCTACATCCATCCTGCCTTTCTCAATACTTCGAAAGCCAAGTTAATAAACAAATCACCGACCATTTCGAATCCCACCGTACCTTCTCCACAATGCAATCTGGTTTCCGAGCTGGTCATGGGTGCACCTCAGCCACGCTCAAGGTCCTAAATGGTATCATAACCGCCATCGATAAAAGACAGTACTGTGCAGCCGTCTTCATTGACCTGGCCAAGGCTTTCGACTCTGTCAATCACCTCATTCTTATCGGCAGACTCAATAGCCTTGGCTTCTCAAATGACTGCCTTGCCTGGTTCACCGACTCTTTTCTCTGTATATATCAATGATGTCTCTCTTGCTGCGGGTGATTCTCTGATCCACCTCTTCGCAGACGACACCATTCTGTATACATCTGGCCCTTCTTTGGACACTGTGCTAACAAACCTCCAAATGAGCTTCAACGCCATACAACACTCCTTCCGTGGCCTCCAACTGCTTTTAAATGCTAGTTAAACTAAGTGCATGCTCTTCAACTGATTGCTGCCGGCACCCTCCTGCCCGACTAGCGTCACTACTCTGGACGGTTCTGACCTAGAATACGTGGATAACTACAAATACCCATGTGTCTGGTTAGACTGTAAACTCTCCTTCCAGACTCACATTAAGCATCTCCAATCCAAAATTAAATCTAGAATTGGCTTCCTATTTCGCAACAAAGCCTCCTTCACTCCTGCCGCCAAACATACCGATTCTTGATTCGGCGATGTCATTTACAAAATAACCCCCAACACTCTACTCAGCAAACTGGATGTAGTTTTCACAGTGCCATCTGTTTTATCACCAAAGCCCCATATACAGTTGAAGTCGGAAGTTTACATACACCTTAGCCAAATACATTTAAACTCAGTTTTTCACAATTCCTGACATTTAATCCTAGTAAAAATTACCTGTCGTAGGATAGTTAGGATCACCACTTTATTTTAAGAATGTGAAATGTCAGAATAATAGAAGAGACAGTGATTTATTTCAGCTTTTATTTCTTTCATCACATTCCCAGTGGGTCAGAAGTTTACATACACTCAATTAGTATTTGGTAGCGTTGGCTTTAAATTGTTTAACTTGGGTCAAATGTTTCAGGTAGCCTTCCACAAGCTTCCCACAATAAGTTGGGTGAATTTTGGCCCATTCCTCCTGACAGAGCTGGTGTAACTGAGTCAGGTTTGTAGGCCTCCTTGCTTGCACACGCTTTTTCAGTTCTGCCCAGAAATGTTCTATAGGATTGAGGTCAGGGCTTTGTGATGGCCACTCCAGTGCCTTGACTTTGCTGTCCTTTTAAGCCATTTTGCCACAACTTTGGAAGTATGCTTGGGATTCATTGTCCATTTGGAAGACCTATTTGCGACAAAGCTTTAACTTCCTGACTGATGTCTTGAAATGTTGCTTCAATATAGCCACATAATTTTCCTTCCTCGTGATGCCATCTATTTTGTGAAGTGCACCAGACCTTCCTGCAGCAAAGCACCCCCACAACATGATGCTGCCACCCCCGTGCTTCACGTTTGGGGTGGTGTTCTTCGGCTTGCAAGCCTCCATCTTTTTCCTCCAAACATAATGATGGTCATTATGGCCAAACAGTTCTTTTTTTGTTTCATCAGACCAGAGGACATTTCTCCAAAAAGTACAATCTTTGTCCCCAGTCTGGCTTTTTTATGGCGGTTTTGGAGCAGTGGCTTCTTCCTTGCTGAGCGGCCTTTCAGGTTATGTCGATATAGGACTCGTTTTACTGTGGATATAGATACTTTTGTACCTGTTTCCTCCAGCATCTTCACAAGGTCCTTTGCTGTTGTTCTGGCATTGATTTGCACTTTTCGCACCAAAGTACGTTAATCTCTAGGAGACAGAATGCGTCTCCTTCCTGAGCGGTATGACAGCTGCGTGGTCCCATGGTGTTTATACTTGCGTATTATTGTTTGTACAGATAAACGTGGTACATTCAGGCATTTGGAAATTGCTCCCAAGGATGAACCAGACTTGTGGAGGTCTACCATTTTTTTCTGAGGTCTTGGCTGATTTCTTTTGATTTTCCCATGATGTCAAGCAAAGAGGCACTGAGTTTGAAAGTAGCCCTTGAAATACATCCACAGGTACACCTCCAATTGACTCAAATTATGTCAATCAGCCTATCAGAAGCTTCTAAAGCCATGACATCATGTTCTGGATATTTCTTTTGTAGGTTCTGCCAAAAAAATATCTTGCATAGTTTGTTTTGCATAGTTCGTTTTGTTTCGGTATGTTGCATTGAAGTGGCTAATATTACGTTGATTCGATCTCAATTTTGGGGCGGCAGGTAGCCTAGTGGTTAGAGCGTTGGACTGAAAGGTTGCAAGATCAAATCCCTGAGCTGACAAGGTAAAAATCTATTGTTCTGTCCCTGAACAAGGCAGTTAACCCACTGTTCCTAGGCTGTCATTGAAAATAAGAATTTGTTCTTAACTGACTTGCCTAATTAAATAAAGGTAAAATAAAAATTGCCACAGTAAAGGGAAATGTTGATAGTGTTAACTGACAGGACAACCTCTAGAAAGTTGAGTGAAGTTCAATTTTGTGCTTCTCTGTGGGGTGATACCTCAGGGGAGCTGTCTTGGGGCTACTGCGCACGTGCGCAGTTTAGACAGAACATTGGCTACAGGTCGAGTTTTAGGTGCTTACACCTCAGCTCAGCACCGCCCCTGGTCTAATTCAGAGGGGTTGGGTTAAATGCGGCAGACACATTCCGGTTGAATGCTTTCAGTTGTGCAACTGACTAGGTATCCCCAGTTCCCTTTACCTGTAATAGCTCCTGGTATGAGATATTTATTTGTGAATTGACTCTGTGTTTTTCCCTAGGCTGGTTTATAGAGCAGAGAGGAAAATGGCCTCCACATACAGCATCGTCACCGCTGGGTCTTTCCGCCCTTACTCTGGGCGACCATGTTATTAGGCTTATCTTTAAGATCGGCTGCTGCTATGGTCAAAACACTCATTGACCTGAAGTTGCTGTAAATTATGCAAGGGCTGATTTTAATGTTCCAATCACATACACACACTGTGTTTAGTGTGTGTTTTGTGTGCGTGTGTGTCATTTAAGATTAGAGGTTAATTAATCAGGGCAGCACTGCCGCTGTGTACACACACACAGACACACACAAACACACACACAAACACACTTCCATATACTAAAAACACTTCCCGTCTGCCTCATTTAATTTTCTCCTTCTCAATGAGATGAAGAGGATTTAAAAAAGAAGGAAAAGGCTGTTCTAACAAGATAACCTGGAACATGCATATTGGATAAAGCTCCCATGCTTTCCTTTCCAATGTGTAGTGAATACACATCGCAAACACAAAGGGGGTTTAGGAACTACAGCCTGACCGACATATCGGTTAACCAAAATTATGGGCCGATATTGGCCTTTTACGGCGTTATTGGTATCGGACAGGAACTCCACCGATATTCAATAAATATTCAATATTCATGCTTATCTGTACACATAGCCATTCTAATGATGTGCCATTATTGTCACAATGTAAGAAATCAACATTTGAAGTATGTATATCAGAATCGGTATTGGATTCATAAAAACATATAGGTCGGGCTCTATTAGAAACCGGTAAAGTGCTGTTCTCTCCCCCTTTCCTGGAGTTGAAAGCTAACGCTCGTGGTTCTGTGGGAGACAGGGAACCAGGCTATGTGAGGCCGTTTACGTATGTGTGTGTGAGGCTGTGGGCGTGTGAGGCTGTGTGTGTGTGTGTGTGTGTGTGACTGTGTGAGTCAGACACAAAACATCTAAACTCATCATGAGGGGCTGCAGTGGTTAGCTGGTTTGTGTACCCCCTAATGAGAGCAATGCACAGGGGATGTGCTGTATCTTGGTATTACAATCACTGATTACATTACTGGCAATGTGTGATTAATAAGTGTCATCAATGTCACATCAGGTTTTAATTTCAGACATAGTAAATTAACTGCGGTAAATGAACTAGCTAAATGAAATCTCTGATTAACTCCATTAAAAACGAAATGAACGTTTAATTGCATGAATAAAAAATCCCCATCTAATTGAATTATCGTTTCGAGTTCTTTGCTCTGCCTCTCTGTTCTCATTAGACGGGTTCTGACTGCCCTACTGTTGTTCTATAGCAGGCGGTCTCTCTCTCTCTGTCTCTGTCTCTCTCTGTCTCTGTCTCTCTCTGTCTCTCTCTGTCTCTCAATCTGTCTCTGTCTCTGTCTCTCTCTCTGTCTCTGTCTCTGTCTCTCTCTCTCTCTGTCTCTCTCTCTCTCTCTGTCTTTCTCTCTCTCTCTCTCTCTCTCTTGGTCACTCTCTCTCTGTCTCTCTCTCTCTGTTGCTCTCTCTCTCTCTCTGTCCCTCTCTCTCTCTCTTGCTCTCTCTGTCTCTCTCTGTCTCTCGCTCTCTCTCCTTTCCAGACAAGAGCTCATCAGTAGATAAGGAGTTTCAGCCCTAGTCATTTATTCCAGTGTGTTAGGTGTATAATTCTTAGTGCTACTCTCAGGCCTGTTTCAAATGATCTGGTCTGGCCTAGTCTGGTATAGTCTGGTCTAGTCTGGAGAGATAATTAGAGGTAGAGATGATAGAGATGAGATTGGCCCCAGCCTGAACCATTATCTCAACATGATGGAAATATTAATTGTCACATTCTCTCTCTCTTTCTCTCTCTCTCTCTCTCTCTCTCTCTCAAATTCAAATTCAAATTCAAGCTGCTTTATTGGCATGAAAAACATTGTGTCAANCTCTCTCTCTCTCTCTCTCTCTCTCTCTCTCTCTCGCTCGCTCTCTCTCTCTCTCTGAGTTAATTTTAGGCCCTGGTTACGTTATTGAAACATTCTCTTTGCTTTTCCCCCACAGACCAAGAGCTCCTGGAGGACATCATGATTGACAGCTGCTTTTACCTCGCTCAACCAATGGTGAGTGAAAACAAATGTTCGCCCAGCAAGAAGGAAGTTCTGGATTGGTTTCAATCTGCTTGGCTTTCTCTAACTAACTTCCTGGCTCTACCACTGTACTCCAGAACTCTCAATGTCCTGCTCCGGTAGCCTTTTCATACCACTAATCTGTAACTGTGATATGATTACTATATTGATATGACACCTTTCATCACATCACAAAGCACTTTGTGTCGCGGTTACTCCCCTCATTAACGCCTATCACTTCCTTTGGAGCCTCACATCTGAGAGAACATAGAAAACTTGGCTAATCGGTTGTTTGTTGCATTATTTCTGTTCTCAAACAAAAACACTCCATCAATTAGTGATGAGATCAGGATGCTGTACGTGTTGCCCTGGGCTGCCCTGGGCTGTGCCTGTGTGCTCGCCTCTTAGCACTCTGCCTCGAGTCTGAGTGTATTCTGGTCGATGCGTATCCCTCCTCTGTCTGATTCTGGGAGTGGCTGCCTGGGCTGTGAGCCCAATGAAAGTAGCACTATGCATTGTAGCTGTAAAGAGAAGTTTAGTTTGGAGAACCCGGCTAAACAAAGAACAGCAACTATTTCCCTTGTGATTGTTGAACTATAATGAACCTCAAACAGAGGTTTAAATAACCAGCTAATCAGGACTGGAGGAGAGATGCTTTTCTGTGGAATAGAGAGTTGGTGAATGTGTGAATTTAAAATAATAATGTTGGAGATTGTAATGTGAGGGTAGACTCAATTTAATGTAGTCGTACACACACACACACACACACACACACACACACACACACACACACACACACACACACACACACACACACACACACACACACACACACACACACACACACACACACAGGCCTACAGTAGTACCTGTGTGAAATATGGCCTTGCCTGGAATTAATGGATTTTTCCATGGTGAGGTGGCAGGTGGTTATTCTGCATCCCACCAGGAGACAATAAAGCCCAGACACAATGAGGCTCTCTTTAAAACTCACTCTCGTGTCATATTACACCCCTGGCATCTATAAAGTTCAACCTTGATAGAGAGAGAAGGAAAGAGGTGCAGAGGGAAAATTATAAAGAGGGGAGATAAACCTGGTAGGGGAACTAAAGCCTGGAGTGCTCACTGAGGCTGGGAATAGAGTGAAGTGACCATGCAGAGACCAGAGAGACAAAGCATAGGAGATGAATTGACACACTTAGCCTAAAACGGCACAGTATCTACAATTATCCTGATGATAGATCATGCATAGCAGTGACCTCTGTATTTGTAGACCTCATTATTTCAACATGACTTTGTCCATCACAGCCAGTGTCTTGCTATCCAGTGTCCAGTGTCCAGTGTCCAGTGCCCAGTGCCCAGTGCCCAGTGCCCAGTGTTAAGTGGTTAGTGTTAGGTGGGCCTGGGGTCACAGCACAGCAGTAGGGGGGACACCACAAAACAACAGAACTGTTTACTATCCCAGCCAGCCACTGGCCCACCACTGTATTCTGTTGCCAGGCAACCCAGGACAACCGGGGGAATTTCTCCTCTCGCCCCCTCGGGTTCAACCTTGGTAGAGGGCGAGAGAGGCTGAAGGGGTGTTGGACGGGAGGAAGGAGAGAGGGATGGAGGGGATGTCTCTGATGTCAACCTTTCTAAAATCGGATTAAAAGCCCCTAACGAGCTGCCGCTAATTCTTCAGCCTTGCGTTAGCATTAGCCTAGCGTAGCGTCTCGCACCATTAGCCTTGCCATGGCAATCTGTTTCTGCCATGCAACACCATCTGCCACTAATGTGATCCGTGTCCCTCGTGCCCTGATGGAGAGAGAGGGAGAGGGAGAGAGTAAGGGAGAGAGCGTAAGGGAGAGAGAGTAAGGGAGAGAGAGTTAGGGAGAGAGAAGAATGTGATAGAGCGTGAAAGTGCGAGAGAGCTGGAGAGGAAGAGATGGTGAAGAGAGGGTGATAAGAAGCTGGCGGGAGCGAGAGAAAGAGTGAGGGATAGATAGTGTGAACGTGTTAGAGGGAGGTAAAGCGAGAGGAAGTGTGACTTATTTTTGTGTTTAATTAAGAGGTAGAAGCCAGGTCATGGCAGGATATCCTAAAGCAGATCCACCATACCTCTGAGTGGAGGAGTGGGGACTGCAGTGTACCTGCCCAAAACACCCACAGGAGCTACACGGCTCTGTGGATCACTTAGCCTAATCAATAAATCCATCAAACTGCCTTCACTGTTCCCTTGATGCTTTCACAGATTAAGGTAGGGCTGTGACGATACCAGTATCAGCAGTTTTTTTCCATGGCAAAAATGAAAACACGACGCATCCAAATGCTTTGGTCCTTTAAAAACCTGCTGTATGTAAAGTATTGTGTGCTGTAGCTTGGAAAATAAATACATGTGACTCTGGATGACAACAATGACAACAATGATGTTTGTTACAGTAGGGCTGTTTCTCATGTTTTGTTTCCTTGCCATGATACTAACGAGAATTGCGATGCTGGTATCGTCCCGACCCTAGATGAAAGTGATAGGCTAATTGATATAATTTGAGTCAATTGGAGGTGTACCTGTGGATGTATTTCAAGGCCTACCTTCAAACAGTGCCTCTTTGCTTGACATCATGGGAAAATCAAAAGAAATCAGCCAAGACCTCAGAAAAAATTGTAGACCTCCACAAGTCTGGTTCATCCTTGGGAGCAATTTCCAAACGCCTGAAGGTACCGCGTTCATCTGTACAAACAATAGTACGCGAGTATAAACACCATGGGACCACGCAGCCGTCATACCGCTCAGGAAGGAGATACGTTCTGTCTCCTAGAGATGAACGTACTTTGATGCGAAAAGTGCAAATCAATGCCAGAACAACAGCAAAGGACCTTGTGAAGATGCTGGAGGAAACAGGTACAAAAGTATCTATATCCACAGTAAAACGAGTCCTATATCGACATGACCATTGTTATGTTTGGAGGAAAATGAGGACAAATGTCCTCTGGCCTGATGAAACAAAAATAGAACTGTTTGGCCATGATGACCATTGTTATGTTTGGAGGAAAAAGGGGGAGGCTTGCAAGCCAAAGAACACTATCCCAACCGTGACGCACGGGGGTGGCAGCATCATGTTGTGGGGGTGCTTTGCTGCAGGAAGGACTGGAGCACTTCACAAAATAAATGGCATCATGAGGAAGGAAAATTATGTGGATATATTGAAGCAAAATCAAGACATCAGAGGATTTATGCTTTTGCCACAAATAAGAGTATAGGACGAGTCAACATAATTATTTGGGTATGAGTTAACAGAATATTAACTTTTAAAAGTGAGATTTTCACTGGACAGTTACTTTAAAGTAGTGGTTACTATCTATGGCAGCAGTGAATTATCCTGACTGTGTCTAGGCTATCTCTGAGGTTGGATGATAAAGAATAGTGATTGTTGAACCGTGTCAATTCAATCTCTCTCTATGTTCCCTCTGGTATAGGCAGGTTACTGTTGAAGAATAACTGCTTTATCTTTGCTGTATCTGGTGTTTTCTCTCTCTGGCTGACAGACAGTTGGTTCGCTATTAAAGTGTAAGGCAGTTGACTCTTAGTGTGATATTTCTATCCGTTCTCACTCTATACTGTTCTCCTTCTGGTAGACTGTTGATTGTTGAAGCAAAACTTCTCTATCCATCCCAACTCGGCTGTGTTTTCCTTTTCTGTTGGCTATTGAAGTGTGACTGATCTATGTGTTCTACGCTGTATTCTCTCTCCATCCTGATGACCACATGAGTCTGATCTATGTGTTCTAACTCTACGCTGTGTTCTCTCTCCTACCTGATGACCAGATGAGTCGTATTCAGGATCGGATTATCTGGGACCCAAAGATACCATATGATAGCAAAATGTGTAGAATTGCATGAAATTAACATTAAAAAAGCTAAATGTTTTCTTACTCTCATGGCAAAATGTGTACAATAATAGCAGGAAATTAGCTGTAAAAGTGCAAGAGATGCACTTTTTCTCTGCCCCATGGCAAAACATTTAGAAAACAAGTAAATTAGTTTTAAAACTGCAAAATGTTCTTGTAGCCTCATGACAAAATGTGTAGAATAGCGTCATAAATGTATTTTCTCTCTGCACCATGGCCAAATGTGTTGAAATGCAGGAAAATGGCTGGGCCCCAAATGGGGTAAATCTGGCCCTGGTCTGATCTATGTGTTCTAACTCCACACTGTGTTCTCTCTCTAGCCTGATGACCAGATGAGTCTGATCTATGTGTTCTAACTCCACACTGTGTTCTCTCTCTAGCCTGATGACCAGATGAGTCCGATCTATGTGTTCTAACTCCACACTGTGTTCTCTCTCTCTCTCTCTCTCTCTCTCTCTCTCTCTCTCTCTCTCTCTCTCTCTCTCTCTCTCTCTCTCTCTCTCTCTCTCTCTCTCGCCTGATGACCAGGAAGTTCCTCCCTCGGGAACACTAGGGGAGGAGCTTGTACAGGAAGTCAGGGAAGTGGAGAACTGCCTCCCCAGGTAAGAGGGAAAGGAGGGGGTGTACTGTATGTGTAAACAGAGTCTATGTGTTGTTGTTGTGTTAGGCGGCTGAGGGGTATGAGGGACTGTTTGAATAAGATTCCATGCTGTAGGTTTAAGACCAAGCTGGCAGCCTCCCTGGCTCGCTGTAGGATCAAACAAGACCTCCTGCCCATCAACTGTATCCTCCCTGAGGCTGTGAGGAAGAAACAGGAGAGAGCCAACAGCCTGCCCATCTACGCTTGGGTCAACACAATCAAGAGCATGTCAGCACACTGCACACACACATGCACACACACACGTCCACACACACATGCACATAGCTCTGAGGTTGTGGGTGTTGACCAATGGTTTATGATCCAGGTGCCCTCAGAACATCCCATTAATCTACAGTTGGTGTGTGTGTGTGAGAGAGAGAGAGAGTGTGTGTGCTTTCCTGCTGTGCTCCAGACAGCCTGATTCAGTGGGGTGTAAATCCCGTTGTAGTGTACAGATCCAATCTGCAACAACCCTCAGCAAGGCCTGCGACTGGAGGTCACCTGTGGTGTGTGTGTGTGTTTGTGCTTGAGAGGTTTTTTTGACACACACAGGACATAACGTATTACTTACTAGCAGAAGTGACAACAGTGGTAGAAGCCTTTTAAAAGACCATTTGGGGATTTTACATGCTATAATGACTCTCACACCCTGTCATCCCTCTTTCCCTCTTTCTCCTTCTCCCTCTCCTCTCTCCCACCAAGCCTTGATGAGGTGTAGGGCATCCTGAAGCGAAGGGGGATTCTCTCAGGTGAATTCCGTCTGGCAGTTGGAGGGGCAGTCCTTCTGTCAGAACCCCCACTATGCGGACATGTTGGTGTTTCCCCCACAGCTCAAAGCTGACCTGCCTAGCGACTAGAAACTCATCATACAGGTAGCTAGTACTGCACGACTGTGTACGAAATTCCACCTATTCCTTGTATAGTGCACTATTGTTAACCAGGACAGGCTGCCATTTCAGACATCCCAGGGCTTAATTCTAAACCGACCATTGGCATTTATAGATTACTTTGACACCTTTTGGAAATAGAAGATGCTCTACAGGAATGACGGAGTCCATCCAAATCATCTTGGTGCCTGGACCCTGTCCACGCATTTCAAAGCCGCGTTGAGAAAATAACTTATCAGTGACCCAAGCCCTACTCAGATTATCCCTACCATTGTGTCGCTGAGCTGTCGTAGTGCTGCTGCAAATGTTCCCAGGGGTGTGGCCAGTCATAATGTAAAAAGCCTAATTTATGTTCCTCTAAATTCCTCTGTCAATCCGACAGCTACTGTCAGCAGTAATCATGGGCCTATGAACCTGAGTTATACTGTTAGCACTGAGACTGTTTGCCCTAATAGGAAGCCTGCTGTGTGCAGTTCATCCTTCACTATCAACTCAAATATAAATATCACTGTCATGTCTATCTCTGATAAGCCTCCCAGTAAAGCAATAAAGTTTGTGGTGAAATTTGTGTAGTTTTAATGACTCCAAACTTCCGACTTCAACTGTATATATATATATACTTCAACTGTATATATATATATATATATATATATATACAGTTGAAGTCGGAAGTTTGGAGTCATTAAAACTACACAAATTTCTTGTTAACAAACTATAGTTTTGGCAAGTCGGTTAGGACATCTACTTTGTGCATGACACAAGTAATTTTCCCAACTGTTTACAGACAGATTATTTCACTTATAATTCACTGTATCACAATTCCAGAAGTTTACATACACTAAGTTGACTGTGCCTTTAAACAGCTTGGATAATTCCAGAAAATGATGTCATGGCTTTAGAAGCTTCTGATAGGCTAATTGATATACTTTGAGTCAATTGGAGGTGTACCTGTGGATGTATTTCAAGGCCTACCTTCAAACAGTGCCTCTTTGCTTGACATCATGGGAAAATCAAAAGAAATCAGCCAAGACCTCAGAAAAAAATAGTAGACCTCCACAAGTCTGGTTCATCCTTGGGAGCAATTTCCAAACGCCTGAACGTACCACGTTCATCTGTACAAACAACAGTACGCAAGTATAAACACCATGGGACGCAGCTGTCGTACCACTCAGGAAGGAGACGGAGTTCTGTCTCCTAGAGATGAACATACTTTGGTGCGAAAAGTGCAAATCAATCCCAGAACAACAGCAAAGGACCTTGTGAAGATGCTGGAGGAAACAGGTACAAAAGTATCTATATCCACAGCAAAACAAGTCCTATATCGACATAACCTGAAAGGCCGCTCAGCAAGGAAGAAGCCACTGCTCCAAAACCGCCATAAAAAAGCCAGACTACGGTTTGCAACTGCACGTGGAGACAAAGATCGTACTTTTTGGACAAATGTCCTCTGGTCTGATGAAACAAAAATAGAACTGTTTGGCCATAATGACCATCGTTATGTTTGGAGGAAAAAGGGGGAGGCTTGCAAGCCGAAGAACACCATCCCAACCGTGACGCACGGGGGTGGCAGCATCATGTTGTGGGGGTGCTTTGCTGCAGGAAGGACTGGTGCACTTCACAAAATAGATGGCATCATGAGGAAGGAAAATTATGTGGATATATTGAAGCAACATTTCAAGACATCAGTCAGGAAGTTGGTCGCAAATGGGTCTTCCAAATGGACAATGAATCCCAAGCATACTTCCAAAGTTGTGGCAAAATGGCTTAAAAGGACAACAAAGTCAAGGCACTGGAGTGGCCATCACAAAGCCCTGACCTCAATCCTATAGAACATTTCTGGGCAGAACTGAAAAAGCATGTGCGAGCAAGGAGGCCTACAAACCTGACTCAGTTACACCAGCTCTGTCAGGAGGAATGGGCCAAAATTCACCCAACTTATTGTGGGAAGCTGGAAGGCTACCTGAAACGTTTGACCCAAGTTAAACAATTTAAAGGCAACGCTATGTAAACTTCTGACCCACTGGGAATGTGATAAAAGAAATAAAAGCTTAAATAAATCACTCTCTCTTCTTTTATTCTGACATTTCACATTCTTAAAATAAAGTGGTGATCCTAACTATCCTAAGACAGGGAATTTTTACTAGGATTAAATGTCAGGAATTGTGAAAAACTGAGTTTAAATGTATTTGGCTAAGGTGTATGTAAACTTCCGACTTCAACTGTATATACTGTATATTTTACTTTTTACCCCTTTTTCTCCCCAATTTTCGTGATATCCAAATGGTAGTTACAGTCTTGTCCCATTGCTGCAAATCCCATACGGACTCGGGAGAGGCTAGGGTCGAGAGCCATGTGTCCTCCGAAACACGACCCTGCCAAGCCGCACTGCTTCTTGACACACTGCTCGCTTAACCCGGAAGCCAGCCGCATCAATGTGTCAGAGGAAACACCGTACAACTGGCGACCGTGTCAGCGTGCATGCGCCTGGCCCGCCACAGGAGTCACTAGAGCGCGATGGGACAAGGACATCCCTGCCGGCCAAACCCTCCCCTAATCCGGACGACACTGGGCCAATTGTGCGCCACTTCATGGGTCTCCCGGTCGCGGCCAGCTGCGACACAGCCCGGGATCGAACTCGGATCTGTAGTGACGCCTCAAGCACTGCGATGCAGAAGAAACAAGGTTAATGAAATCGATAACTTGCTAGAACTAGAAAGCGTTCATATACATATCTCTGAAACTAATTTAGTAATTCCTTTGATGATACAGTGGTAGCAAATATATGTTTCTAACATCTACAGATGAGTCAGGAATGCAAATGGGTGAGGTGTTGCTGTTTATATTCAGTCGTATTCCTGTAAAGCTTAGAGAGGATCTCATGTAAAATGCTGTTGAAGTAATATGGCTACAGGTTCACCTGCCTCATCTAATGCCTATTCTTGTGGGAAGTTGCTATAGACCACCAAGTGCTAACAGTCAGTATTTGGATAATATCAGTCAACCTACCAGGGTAGTTACAGCACAGGAATGGAATCATCTACATGTATTGATCACATCTATACTAATGCTGCAGAAATCTGCTCTAAAGCAGTATCCAAATCCATTGGATGTAGTGATCATAATATAGTAGCCATGTCTAGGAAAACTAAAGTTACAAAGGCTGGGCCTAATATAATGTATAAGAGATACATACAACATTTTTTTTTGTGATTCCTATGTTGAAGATGAAAATAATATTTGCAATTTGGATGGAACATTTACTGAGGATGATAGCAGACTATATTGCCGCTGCTATTTGCCATCCCTTCAATCTAAGTCTACAGGAAAGTGTGTGCCTTCAGGACTGGAGGGAAGCTAAAGTCATTCCTCTACCCAAAAATAGTAAAGCACCCTTTACTGGTTCAAACAGCCGACCAATCAGCCTGCTACAAAACCCTTAGTAAACGTTTGGGAAAAAATGTGTTTGGCCAGATAAAATGCTATTTCACAGTAAACCAAATAACAACTGACTTTCAGCATGCTTATAGAGAAGGGCACTTAACATGTTACGGCACTTACATAAATGACTGATTATAGTATTTATGAATTGATGATATGAAGCTTGTGGGAGCTGTTTTGTTAGACTTCAGTGCAGCTTTTGACATTATCGATCATACAGTGCATTTGGAAAGTATTCACACACCTTGACTTTTTCCACATTTTGTTACGTTACAGCCTTATTCTAAAATGTATTCAATTGTTTTTTTCCCTCATCAATCTACACACAATACCACATAATGACAAAGCAAAAACAGGTTTTTAGAAATGTTAGCACATTTATTACAAATAAAAAAATGAAAGAGATTGATGTCCTTCTGGAAGGTTCTCTTATCTCCACAGAGGAACTCTGGAGCTCTGTTAGAGTGACCATTGAGTTCTTGGTCACCTCCCTGACGAAGGCCCTTCTCCCCCTGATTCCTCAGTTTAACCGGGCGGCCAGCTCTAGGAAGGGTCTTGGTGGTTCCAAACTTCTTCCATTTAAGAATTATGGAGGCCACTGTGTTCTTAGGGACCTTCAATGCTGCAGAAATGTTTTGGTGCCCTCCCCAGATCTGTGCCTTAACACAATCCTGTCTTGGACAATTCCTTCGACCTAATGGCTTGGTTTTTGCTCTGACATGCACTGTCAACTGTGGAACCTTATATAGACAGGTGTGTGCCTTTCCAAATCATGTCCAATCAATTGAATTTACCACAGGTGGACGCCAATCAAGTTGTAGAAACAGCTCAAGGATGATCAATGGAAACAGAATGCACCTGAGCTCAATTACGAGTCTCATAGCAAAGGCTCTGAATACTTATGTAATTAAGGTATTTTTATTTTGAATAAATTAGCAAACATAAAAAAAAAACTGTTTTCGCTTTGTCATTATGGGGTATTGTGTGTAGATTGATTAGGGAAAAATGTAATTTAATCCACTTTACAATAAGGCTGTAACGTAAGAAAATATGGAAAAAGTCAAGGGGTCTGAATACTTTGCGAATGCACTGTAATCTGCTGCTGGGAAAACGTATGTGTTATGGCTTTACATCCCCTGCTATGTTGTGAATCAAGAGTTACCTGTCTAACAGAACACAGAGCGTGTTCTTTAATGGCAGCCTCTCCAACATAATCCAGGTAGAGTCAGGCATTCCCCAGGGCAACTGTCTAGGCCCCTTAAGTTTTTTCAAGCTTTACTAATGACCTGCCACTGGCACTGAGTAAAGCCTGTGTGTCTATGTATGCTGATGACTCAACATTATACACGTCAGCTACCACAACAAGTGAAATCACTGCAACACTTAACAAACAGCTGCAGTCTGTTTTAGAATTGGTGGCAATTAATAAGATAATAATTATATTTGGGACAAACCATTCACTAAACCTTAAACCTTGTACTGAATTAAGTACGTTGAGGAGACTAAACTGCTTGATGTACCCCTGGATTGTAAACTGTCATGGTCAAAACATATTGATTCAACATCAGCTAAGATGGGGAGAGGTCTGTCCGTAATAAAGTGCTCTGCTTTCTTGACGTTGCTATCAACAAAACAAGTTCTATAGGCCCTAGTTTTGTCACACCTGGACTACTGCCCAGGCATATGGTAAAGTGCCACAAAGAGGGACATAGACAAATTACAGTTGCCCCAGAACAGGGCAGCATGGCTGACCCTTAAATGTACACAGAGAGATAACATCAATACATGCATGTCAATCCCTCCTGGCTCAAAGTAGAGATTGCATTACTACTTGTCTTTGTGAGAGGTATTTACATGTTGAAAGCACTGAGCTCTGTTCAAACAACTAGCTCACAGGCCAGACACCCATGCATACCCCACAAGACATGCCACCTGGGGTCTCTTCACAGTCCCCAAGTCCAGAACATGCTCCGTGAAACACACAGTACTACACAGAGCCATGACTACATGGAACTCTATTCCACATCAAGTAACTCATGTCAGCAGTAAATCAGATTTTATAAACAGATAAAACTACACCTTTTGATACAATGTGGACTATGAAGAGACGCACACGAGGACACACACACATGCATACGCACACACACCCTAGCACACACACATAATTATGGCTGTACTGTACAACTGCTTGCATCCATAAATCCAAGTAAACTTTTCTATGCATATGCTTCACCTTTCATTGTGAATACAGAGTACCCATTTGTGCCACTCTATAAAACCTTCCTCCTTGTTTCTGGGAGTGCTGCAGAGCTCTAAGCTTCTCACTTTAATTTCTTGTCCTGCCACAGCCTCTCTGAGCGTAACGCCACACAAGCACAGTGAAATCTGATTACACAGCCAAATTCAGTTAAGCATTCAATACCACTGCTAAATTAATCACTTCCCCTCTCTCATCTCTCTCACTCCTTCCATTCTCAACGTCCTTGCTTTTTCCCTTCTCTCTTTTTCTTCTCCCTACAAAGACTGTGAAATTGATACGAACTAGAGAAAGTCAAATTAGCTGGCTCTGTTGTGCTACATTCAGCATTATCTCTAGTGGGGGACTCTGTTGGTTGAAGGACATCTCCATAGTAATCTGATCGTGCTGGGGGTAACTTTCTCTCTCACGCTCTCTACTCTCTCTCTCTCTCTCTCTCTCTCTCTCTCTCTCTCTCTCTCTCTCTCTCTCTCTCTCTCTCTCGCTTTCTCCTTTTTTTCTGTTTGTGGAAAAAGGCTGTAGTCAAGTTGTAACCCTGCCTATCTCTTTCCTTCTCCCCCTCCTCCATCTCCCCCTCCCCTCTCTAACCCTTCTCAACCACCCTTCTCTAGGATAGGTCATGTAGTGTGGGTCCCTGCGTGGTCTAGTTGTAACAGTCTCCCTGTCCTCCTCTAGGATAGGTCATGTAGTGTAGGCCCATGCATGGTGTGCCCCCTGTTGCCCTCTGAGGGCGACGTCCTGATGGCTGGCTCCTCTTCCGGTCTCACCTTGTCAAACACCACCTCCCTGGTCGCCCACAGCAACACCCATGGCAACAGCCAATCGAAAATCTGTCTGTGTTGGCGACAGCCCACCCGCCCAGAGGGAGGAGCTACAGGATGTCCTTGCCAACATGGCCTGCAAGTGTGTGTGTGTGTGTGTATGTATTTGTGAGAGTTTTAGAATATATTTCAAGACTCTTCTTTTGGTCTTTAAATCAATCCACGATTGTGCACCCCAATACATGTCAGACATACTTTTAAGTTATGTATCCAGTAGGTCCCTCAGGTCCTTTAACTATCCCAAAACTTAGGACCAAGAGGCATGGAGAGGCAGCCTTTAGTTATTATGCCCCCAGCCTCTGGAATAGCCTGCCAGAGAAAATGTGAAAAAGTAGTTCACTACATCCAAACTACTTGGTGAAGAATTCTGGTATCTAAATCTGAACTGTCATAGACATTGGAACAATAGATGTTCAGGTGTTAACAGAATGCGTCATTTCATTTAGCCTATTAAACAATGTTTTTTTAAAGTCAGAATTAGGAAGGTCTGATGCCTACTTCACCCATATATTTTGTGTGTGTAGTGCCAGTAGGTAGCTACACGGCAAAAAATTAATTAACTACTGAGAACACTACGAATAATTTAATTTAGTTTAACTACACCAGCAACTGCAAGGCATAGTTAAATTACTAATTGAACCACATGTAGTTCACTACTTCCCAACACTGACCCTCCAGCATACACCCCTATAGCCCTATAACCCAACGGATGTACAGCTTACACTTGAATTTGCTTTGACTTTGTCCAAAGTCAACCAAAGTTAGATTGTAGATGAGCAGAAGTGTAAAGACATCTCTGTCCCTCTGTTTCAGACCTGCTCCAGGACCTGTCACAAGGTTCCATAGCCCAGACCAAGCTGGACACACTGGTGGCCCAGCAGAAGAGAGATATTGTCCATGCCCTGAAGTGTGAGTGTGTGAACTCAGAGGGAGAGAGAGCGTTTTATCTCAAATCAAATCATATCAAATTGTATTTGTCACATGCGCCGAATACAACAAGTGTAGACCTTACAGTGAAATGCTTACTTACAAGCCCTTAACCAACAATGCTGTTTTAAGACTATGCATAGATAATAAGAGAGAGTAGCAGCAGCGTAGAAGGGGGGTGGGGGGGGGGGCAATGCAAATAGTCTGGGTAGCCATTTGATTAGATGTTCAGGAGTCTTATGGCTTGGTGGTAAAAACTGTTTAGAAGCCTCTTGGACCTAGACTTGGCGCTCTGGTACCACTTGCCGTGCAGTAGCAGAGAGAACAGTCTATAACTAGGGTGGCTGGAGTCTCTGACAATTGTTAGGCCTTCCTCTGACACCGCCTGGTATAGAGGTCCTGGATGGCAGAAAGCTTGGCCCCAGTGATGTACTGGACCGTACGCACCACCCTCAGGATGCTCTCGATGGTGGAGCTGTAGAACCTTTTGAGGATCTGGGGACCCATGCCAAATCTTTTCAGTCTCCTGAGGAGGAATAGGTTTTGTCGTGCCCTCTGCATGACTGTCTTGGTATGCTTGGACCCTGCTTGTTGGTAATGTGGAAGCCAAGGAACTTGAAGCTCTGAACCTGCTCTACTACAGCCCTGTAGATGAGAATGGGGGCGTGCTCAGTCCTCCTTTTCCTGTAGTCCACAATAATCTTTGTCTTGATCACGTTGAGGGAGAGGTTGTTGTCCTTGCACCACACTGTCAAGTCTCTGACCTCCTCCCTATAGGCTGTCTCGTTGTTGTCGGTGATCAGGCCTACCACTGTTGTGTCATCGGCAAACTTAATGATGGTGTTGGAGTCGTGCCTGGCCGTGCAGTCATGAGTGAATATCTGTGGGTGTGCGCGTGTCTGTGCTCACACACCCTCTCTCTCTCAAATCTGATCTCATCTGCAATTACAGCAGAGTATCCCTCTGAGAGGCTCTAAGTCTTAACTAGAAATGTTAGTGTTTCCTGGTCAGGTCAGGTCAGCATGACTCTACTGTTAGAGCTACACAGGAGCTGAGTCTACTGACAAACAACAACTCTATAATCCTCCCCATGCTGTGCCCAGTTGTCACGACCTCCGCCGAAGTCGGTGCCTCTCCTTGTTCGGGCGGCGTTCGGCGGTCGACGTTGCCGGTCTTCTAGCCATCACCGATCCACTTTTCATTTTCCATTTGTTTTGTCTTGTTTCCCCACACACCTGGTTGTCATTCCCTTATTACTTGTCGTTTATTTAACCCTCTGGTTCTCCCATGTCTGTGTGTGAAATAGTTTATTTTGGTGGTACGTTTCCGGCTGGTTTGCGCCTTATTTCGTATTGTTGTACTTTGTGCTGCCGCACTTGTTTTCTGTGGGCATTTGTTTTGTGACGCTATTGCGTTCATTGGTTTACTGTGCCTCAGTAAAGTGCTTTTGTCCACTCATCTCTGCTCTCCTGCGCCTGACTCTCACGCACCAGCTACACACACCGCCTTGACAGAATTTCACACCCCAAAATATGGAGTCAGCAGGAGCAGGTGCCCCTGCTATAGGGGTCGAGGAGCGCGTCCAGGAGCACACGGCGATGCTTCACCATCTCGGCGCCACCATGGACCGCGTCCTCCAGAACATGGATCGTTGGGAGAGACAGAGTTCCTCCAGCGCCTCCGCCCGTCCAACCAGGGTCTCCACTAATCGCCCACTCTTCGTCCGGTCCCAGTGGGATTTGTCTCGCCCTTTCCCGGGAGTACGAGTGGACGGCTGCACACTGCCAGGGGTTCCTGTTACAGCTGGAGCTATACCTGGCAACCATCCACCCAGCTCCTTCGGGCCGTGAGAAGGTGTCCGCCCTCGTCTCCTGCCTCTCGGGGAATGCCCTGGAGTGGGCCAACGCCGTGTGGGGAGAAGGAGATGCGGCGTTGGACAGTTTCGAGGAGTTCACTCGCCGCTTTCGGGCAGTCTTCGACCACCCACCCGAGGGTAGAGCGGCGGGTGAACGTCTTTTCCATTTGAGGCAGGAGACGAGGTGCGCCCAGGAGTTCGCTATGGACTTTCGAACCCTAGCTCCCGGCGCGGGATGGAACGACAGGGCCCTGATCAATCACTAACGTTGCAGTCTGCGCGAGGACGTCCGTCGGGAGTTGGCCTGCAGGGATACCACCCTCAACTTCGACCAGCTGGTGGGCCTGTCCATTCGGTTGGATAACCTGCTGGCTACCCGTGGACGTTCAGAGGGGGGTCTGTCGTTTTCATCCCCCAGCACCACCGCTCCGATGCCCATGGAGCTGGGAGATGTGGCACGCAGGGAGACCGGAGGAGGTTCCGGTTCGTGCACCATCTGTGGCCGCAGAGGTCACACTGCCGGTCAGTGTCGGGTTGGTTCCTCTGGGAGTCGAGGCAACAGGCAGGGCACTCTCACGTCATCCCAGGTGAGCCGGCACCATGCTCACCCAGAGCCCTCTGTTACACACATGTTTTTGTATGTTGCTTTTCCTGAGTTTTCCCCGCATTCCCAGCATAAGGCGCCCGTCGATTCAGGCGCGGCTGGGAATTTTATAGATAGATCATTCGCCCTTAGTTTAGGGACCCCCATTGTGCCCATGGCTACGCCTTTCCCTGTTCACGCCCTAGATAGTCGACCATTAGGGTCAGGGTTAATTAGGGAGGCCATCGCTCCCCTGGGCATGGGGACGCAGGGGGGTCACAAGGAGAGAATCAGTTTCTTTCTCATTGACTCTCCTGCGTTTCCTGTGGTACTAGGCCTGCCCTGGTTAGCCTGTCATGACCCCACTGTTTCGTGGCAACGGAGGGCTTTCACGGGGTGGTTGCGAGAGTGCTCGGGGAGGTGTTTAGGGGTTTCCATTGGTGCTACCATGGTGGAAAGTCCAGACCAGGTCTCCACCGTGCGCATTCCCCCCGAATATGCCGATTTGGCTCTGGCCTTCTCTAAAAAGAAGGCGACTCAATTACCACCCCATCGACGGGGGGATTGTGTGATAAATCTCCTGGTAGACGCCGCACTTCCCAGGAGTCACGTGTATGCCCTGTCGCAGGCGGAGACGGCGGACATGGAAACATATGTCTCCGAATCCCTGCGTCAGGTACATTCGGTCCTCCACTTCACCCGTCTCCTCGAGTTTCTTTTTTGTGAAGGAGGGAGGTCTGCGCCCGTGTATTGACTATTGAGGTATCAACCAGATCACTGTGAGGTACAGCTACCCGCTACATCTCATAGCCAGTGCGATTGAGTCAATGCACGGGGCGCGCTTCTTCACCAAATTAGATCTCAGGAGCGCTTACAACCTGGTGTGTATCCGGGAGGGAGACGAGTGGAAGACGGCTTTCACTACCAGCTCAGGGCATTATGAGTACCTTGTCATGCCGTACGGGTTGATGAATGCTCCATCAGTCTTCCAGGCCTTTGTAGACGAGATTTTCATCTACAGGGACCTGCACGGGCAGGGTGTAGTGGTGTATATTGATGACATTCTGATATACTCCGCTACATGTGTCCCTGGTGCGCAGGGTGCTTGGTCGACTGTTGGAGCATGACCTGTACGTCAAGGCGGAGAAATGCCTGTTCTTCCAACAGTCCGTCTCCTTCCTAGGGTACCGCATTTCCACCTCAGGGGTGGAGATGGAAAGTGACCGCATTTCAGCCGTGCGTAATTGGCCGACTCCCACCACGGTAAAGGAGGTGCAGCGGTTTCTAGGGTTTGCCAATTACTACCGGAGATTTATTTGGGGTTTTGGTCAGGTAGCGGCTCCCATTGCATCACTGCTGAAGGTGGGTGCGGTGCGGTTGCAGCGGTCGGCTGAGGCGGACAGGGCTTTTGGTCACCTGAGGGCTCTGTTTACCTCGGCTCCCGTGCTGGCTCATCCGGATCCCTCTTTGGCGTTCATAGTGGAGGTGGACGCGTCCGAGGCTGGGATAGGAGCCATGCGGTAGCAGAGAGAACAGTCTATGGTTAGGGCCTTCCTCTGACACCGCCTGGTATAGAGGTCCTGGGTGGCAGGAAGCTTGGCCCCAGTGATGTACTGGGCTGTACGCACTACCCTCCGTAGTGCCTTGCGGTCGGAGACCGAGAAGTTGCCATACCAGGCAGTGATGCAACCCGTCAGTAATTCCGAGTTAAGTTGTTTTGAGCGCGGCAGAAATCTCTTCATAAAAATTGCCAGTAGATTGTCGACTTGATTCATGATGATGACTGCTGGCTAAGATTTTGAAAGTATGATGTTGACATGATCAGTCCAATCAAAGCTACTGTAGATATAACGTGATTTGATGTTATTTTATCTGTGGCCAATGACCTTGAGCCTTCTTGGATGGGCACTTCTAATGTAACTCTATGGGGACACTTCTAATGTAACCTAAGGGGCTTGAATTTTCAATATCTACCCTTAGATTTGGCGGTGACGTAGTGTCCCCATGAGTGACTTAACACTGAGCCATCACGGCGCAACTACAGAACATTACCAACCCCTACACTCCGTATTTTCCACTGGCTGCTCCACCACCACAGAAAGCACTGAGCTAGGCTGAAACACCTGTGTTTTGGAGCTGCCTGACTCAAGTAAGCAAAAAAGAGACCATGTTTGTATTTCGGCTTTATTAACGCAATTATTATTATTATTTTTTAATTTGTTTGCAAACTGATATGTGAGACATATTAATGGCAAAATAACATGCAAAACAGTCAACTCCCCAATTTTTTTATTTATTATTTTGTATTTTATTTTTTGCTAAAAATGTGGGGCTCAAAACAGGTGGGGCTCTGCCCTGAATAACGGGTCGCCACTGGCTGTGCCCTTTCCCTCATCCACACACAGGGCTGGTTTAGAGACCCAGCTTGATTAAACACAGCAAACTCAACCAAAGTGTATTATTACTCTGACACAGTATTACATTGGAACTGACAGGATTTTAGCAACATGAAATCTTATCAAAATCTGTTCATATACACCCCAGGAAGAATATGACACATTTTCTGACAAGCAAGCACTTCCATATGGTCATTTTCACATTTTCATAAATTCATAGAATGTTTGGGAATGACGTAGATAGACTAAGGCATTTGTGAAAATTCTATCGCAATCTAGAGTGGGAAATAAAACCTAATATAAACATCTCTCTTTCAGGACCGAGTCTACTCAGACTGGTGCGCCATTGCCAATCAGAGCCACAGTAGGCCTTTATGCAAATAAGTCATTTGACACATGGGCCTGCCACCATTCACTTTGAACTTGATTGTGTGTTTACAGGATCACAAAAAATAGCACTTTTAAATTACCATGTAGTTTTTAAATCCAATGGTCTGATGGTGAAGTGGACGTACTTGGTATTCATATCCCTAAATAAATAAAGGAACTTACTACAAACATTTCTACAGTAAATTAGCAAAAATAGATGAGATGTTTACATTTGTCTAAAATTAACCCTACAAATATCACAGTCAATCAATCAACAAAATAATAATGCTTTTAGTAAAAACATTGTTGTAAATAAATAGTTTAGGATAGTTTTATTTTTATTTGTTTCATTGACGATTGTAACAGGACACACAGGATGTAGTTATCACCATAGGTTACGTATTTGGTCTCATCAACTTGAAGTTAATTGTTCAAACTTCACAGTAATTGGCTTAAGAAATCAAATCTACGTAGCCAAACAAATGGCTGGAATCAACAGCTGGTGCAAGGCAGCAGCATGAACAACAGTGGAATGAAATTAGAAATGTTTCATACGTGAATTGTTTGAAGGAATTAACATCTAAGCATTCTCTGCTTCAAAGCCCTTTCGAGATGACTGTTTTATTTGATTGAAGTGCTTTGTGTGCAGTGGAAAGTGAAAAACTATTTTCGGCTTAGCCGTCTTCATGCCTATGTCATCCCCTGGGTGTTTCTTTGTGAGTGTGAACATATGTTTAATTTGCATGTGGAATAGCATGTTGAATATGCTGATTTAATGTGTGTGTGATATGCCCAGTTGGGCTGTGTGCTAATAAATGTGTATTTAAACTGTGTGTGTCCAGTCCCTAAGGTGCAGGCGGTGGTGAAGTCTACCTGCTCCTCGTACCCTGAGAAGAATGAAGAGGTGATGAGGAGAGTGCAGGATGAGCCTAAACCTCAAGTCTTCAGGTTAGTCTCTCTCTCTCTCTCTCTCTCTCTCTCTCTCTCTCTCTCTCTCTCTCTCTCTCTCTCTCTGTGCCTCTCTCTCTCTCTCTCTCTCTCTGTGCCTCTCTCTCTCTCTGTGCCTCTCTCTGCGCTTCTCTCTGTGCCTCTCTCTCTCTTTATCTCTGTGCCTCTCTCTCTCTCTTTATCACTCTTTGTCTCTCTCTGTGAATCTCTCTGTGCCTCTCTCTAGCTCTCTCTCTTTCTCTCCCTCTCTCTTCTTTATCTTTATTTTCAATTCAATCCAATTCAAATGGGCTTTATTGGCATGGGAAACATGTGTTTACATTGCCAAAGATAGTGAAATAAACAATAAACAAAAGTGAGAAGACACAAAAACAACATGAAATTGTAATCAAAGCTACAAACAGAGAAAGCAGATAACTATTTCCTGGTTATTTTGTGGATCATTTTCCCTCTGTTGTAGACTTGTTTAGTCTTTCTGTAGACTTCAGGGGTCTAGTTCATACACAGCCTAACAAGCCACTCTCAGTAAGCAGGCCAGTAGTGCTGTACAGCCCCAGTCCACTAAGCCACTCTCAGTAAGCAGGCCAGTAGTGCTCTAGAGCCCCAGTACACCAAGCCACTCTCAGTAAGCAGGCCAATAGTGCTGTACAGCCCCAGGCTAAAACAGATATACACCACATTAACAAAAATATGTGGACACCTGCTAATCGAACATCTCATTCTAAAATCATGGGCATTAATATGAAGTTGGTCCCCCCTTTGCTGCTACAACAGCCTCCACTCTTTCCACTAGATGTTGGAACATTGCTGCAGGGACTTGCTTCCATTCAGTAACATCTCCACTTCGCTGATCCTCAACACTGGGGCCCCACAAGGGTACGTTCTCAGCCCTCTCCTGTAGTCCCTCTTCACCCATGACTGCGTGGCCATGGACACCTCCAACTCAATCATCAAGTTTGCAGACGACACAACAGTAGTAGGCTTAATGACCAACAACGACGAGACAGCCTACAGGGAAGAGGTGAGGACACTCATAGTGTGGTGTCAGCATAACAAACTCTCACTCAACGTTAACAAAACAAAGGAGATGATTGTGGACTTCAGGAAACAGCAGAGGGAGCACACCCTATCTACATCGACGGGACAGCAGTGGAGAAGGTGGAAAGTTTTAATAAATGGATCACTAGTCACTTTAATAATGCCACTTTAATAATGTTTACATATCTTGCATTACTCATCTCATATGTATATACTGTATTTTGTACCATCTATTGCATCTTGCCTATGCCGCTCTGTCATTGCTCATCCACATATTTATATGTATATATTCTTATTCCTTTACTTAGATTTGTGTGTATTAGGTAGTTGTTGTGGAATTGCTAGATTACATGTTAGATATTGAAGCACTGTCGGAACTAGAAGCACATACATTTTGCTACACTCGCAATAACATCTGCTAACCATGTGTATGTGACCAATACAATTTGATTTGATTTGAAGAGAATTAGTGAGGTCGGGTACTGATGTTGGGCGATTAGCCCTGACTCGCAGTCAGCGTTCCAATTCATCTCAAAAGTGTTAGATGGAGTTGAGGTCAGGGCTCTGTGCAGGCCAGTCAAGTTCTTCCACACCAATCTCGACAAACCATTTTTGTATGGACTTCACTTTGTGCACGGGGGCATTGTCATGCTGAAATAGGAAAGTTGGAAGCACAGAACCGTCTAGAATGTCATTGTAGATTTCCCTTCACTGGAACTAAGGGGCCTAGCCCGAACCATGAAAAACAGCTTCAAACCATTATTCCTCCTCCACCATACTTTACAGGTGGCACTATAACACAGGTAACGTTCTCCTGGCATCCGCCAAACCCAGATTCATCCGTCGGACTGCCAGACGGTGAAGCGTGATTCATCACTCCAGAGAACGCGTTTCGTGGCGGTGAGCTTTATACCACACCATCCGACGCTTGGCATTGCACATGGGGATCTTAGGCTTGTGTGCGGGCTGCTCGGCCATGGAAACCCATTTCATGAAGCTCCCAACAAACAGTTATTGTGCTGACGTTGCTTTCAGAGGCACTTTGGAACTCGGTAGTGAGTGTTGCAACCGAGGACAGACGATTTCAGGTTCAGCACTCGGCAATCCCGTTCTGTGAACTTGTGTGGAATACCACTTCGCGGCTGCGCAGTTTTTGCTCCTAGACGTTTCCACTTCACAACAACAGCACTTACAGTTGACCTGGGCAGCTCTAGCAGGGCAGAAATTTGACGAACTGAGTTGTTGGAAAGGTAGCATCCTATGACGGCGCCACGTTGAAAGTCACTGAGCTCTTCAGTAAGGCCATTCTACTGCCAATGTTTGTCTATGGAGATTGTAAAACTGTGTGTTCGTTTTATACCCCAGTCAGCAACGGGTGTGGCTGAAATAGCGGAATCCACTAATTTGAAGGGCTGTCCACATACTTTTGTACATATAGTGTACCTAAAACTACTGGTAGAGATTATCTTGTGGACAGTTTATTTCTTATCCCAAATTGTGTGTGTGCTCTCCAGAAAGGAGGAGGGGGGGAGGGGGAAGAGAGAAGGCAGACAGACCCCTGTTGTGATACACATGTACTTGTGATTCCTATACATGCTTCAAGCTAGACTGTGTATTCCTCTAGGACCCAGTGTACTGTTTATTATCATATAACTAGCCCACCACTATGATCAGCAGTATGGCCATGGCCAATGTCCTCACTCATCTGAGCCACTGGCTCATAGAGCATCCCTCAGCTCCCAGAATGCATTGAGTGTGCTCTCCCAGCCTCTGTACGACCCATCTGGGCTGTATAGACGAAGGGAAATTCCGGTCTCAGTGCTGAACATTATATGGCTTTACGTGTTTGGCTGCAGACTTGTTTGTTTTCTTAGTCGATCTGTTTGATGTTCAAAGAGCTGTTAGGAGAGAGAGGAAGACCCCCATGAGTACCCTCCCCGGGGGTCGCGATGCACTCCTCTCTCCTGAACTCCTGGGATGCACTGAGCCGTACACATCCTTTCACACATCCACTGACTGATCCCTAGTTCATGTCTGAGAGAGAGAGGAGAGGAACTCCCCTGTCCTTCACATGCTTTCATCTGGCCACAGAAATAGCACCACACAGCTGAGAGAGAGAGAGAGGTCCACCTGTACAAGCTATCAGTGCCCACGTTCGCCAAGACCCTAAAAGACAAAGCCCTCAACTGCAGCACACAACAACATGACGAGTTATCTATCCAAAACGGCGATGTATGGATAAACCACTTCTCCAATCTTTTTGGCCTTATAATAAAGTACAAACAGCAAAACATGTACATTATCAAATACAAATCTTAGAATCAACTATTAAAGATTACCAGAACACACTGGATTCTCCAATTACATTGAATGAACTACAGGACAAAATGGACTGTGGTCCTACATGAAATGATAAAATGATAAAATATTCCAATTGGCTATACTTAAACTCTTTAACATCATCCTTAGCTCTGTCATCTTCCACAATATCTGGAAGCAAGGACTGACCACCCCAATCCACAAAAGGGGAGACAAATTTGACCCCAATAACTACCGTGGGATATGCGTCAACAGCAACCTTGGAAAAATCCTCTGTATTATCATCAACAGTGGACTCGTACATTTCCTGAGTGAAAACAATGTACTGAGCAAATGTCAAATTGGCTTTTTACCAAATTACCATATGACAGACCACGTATTCACCCTGCACACCCTAATTGACAAAGAAACAAACCAAAACAAAGGCAAAGTCTTCTCATGCTTTGTTGATTTGACTCAATTTGGCATCAGGGTCTGCCATACACATTGATGGAAAGTGGTGTTGGGGGAAAAACATACAACATTATACAATATATGTACACAAACAACAAGTGTACTGTTAAAATTGGGAAAAAACAGACACATTTCTTTCCACAGGGCCCTGGGGTAAAACAGGGATGCAGCTTAAACCCATCCTCTTCAACATATATCAGCGAATTGGCGAGGGCACTAGAACAGTCTGCAGCACCCGGCCTCACCCTACTAGAATCTGAAGTCAAATGTCTACTATTTGCTGATGATCTGGTGCTTCTGTCCCCAACCAAGGAGGGCCTACAGCAGCACCTAGATCTTCAGCACAGATTCTGTCAGACCTGGGCCCTGACAGTAAATCTCAGTAAGACAAAAATAATGGTGTTCCAAAAAAGGTCCAGTTGCCAGGACCACAAATACAAATTCCATCTAGACACCGTTGCCCTAAAGCACACAAAAAACGAATCATACCTCGGCCTAAACATCAGCGCCACAGGTAACTTCCACAAAGCTGTGAATGAGCTGAGAGACAAGGCAAGAAGGGCCTTCTATGCCATCAAAAGGAACATAAAATTCTACATATCAATTAGGATCTTGAATCAGTTATAGGACCCATTGCCCTTTATGGTTGTGAGGTCTGGGGTCCGCTCACCAACCAAGAATTCACAAAATAGGACAAACACCAAATTGAGACTCTGCATGCAGAATTCTGCAAAAATATCCTCTGTGTACAACGTAAAACACCAAATAATGCATGCAGGGCAGATACCCGCTAGTTAATTAGGCAGATACCCGCTAGTTATCAAAATCAAGAAAAGAGCTGTTAAATTCTACAACCACCTAAAAGGAAGCCATGCCCACACATTCCACCACAAAGCCCTCACCTACAGAGAGATGAACCTAGAGGAGAATCCCGCTCAGTCAGCTGGTTCTTGGGCTCTGTTCACAAACACAAACAGACCCCACAGAGCCCCAGGACAGAAACACATTTAGACATAACCAAATCTTGAGAAAGTAAAAAGATAACTATTTGACACACTGGAAAGAATCAACCAAAAAACTGAGCAAACTAGAATGTGTGGCCCGTTTTCATGAGAAAAGGGCAACCAGTGGAGCACAACTAACATTGTAAATACAACCTGTTTATTTATTTTCCCTTTCATTCTTAAATTACTTGCACATTGTTACAACACTGTACACTGTCTATTCCATTTGCTTTGGCAACGTAAACAAATGTTTCCCATGCCGATAAAGCCCTTTGAATTAGAGAAAGAGAGAGAGAGAGAGAGAGAGACTGCTATAGATCAACAGTAGAGCAGTCAGAACCTCTCTAATGAGAACAGAAAGGCTGAGCAGAGAGTTGCAGCCTGGTGGACACACACACTGGCTACATAGTAGGAGCTGCAGCCTGGTGGACACTCACACACTGGCTACATAGTAGGAGCTGCAGCCTGGTGGACACTCACACACTGGCTACATAGTAGGAGTTGCAGCCTGGTGGACACTCACACACTGGCTACATAGTAGGAGTTGCAGCCTGGTGGACACTCACACACTGGCTACATAGTAGGAGCTGCCCCTTTTGTCTTTCATTTGGTTCCTTTGTACTGTAGCTGTAGGAAGTAGAACCAGAGTGACAGACAGTACAGGCGCGTGTAATATTACATACTATACTTTAAGGTACTGTGTGGAGGAACCCTATGGAAGAGAACGTGGACTACGAACAGGCCCCCATTAACATCGATGGGGCTGTAGTGGAGTGGGTCGAGAGCTTCAAGTTCCTTGGTGTCCACATCACCAATGAACTATCATGGTCCAAACACACCAAGACAGTCGTGAAGAGTGCACGACAACACCTTTTCCCCTCAGGAGAGACTGAAAAGATTTGGCATGGGTCCCCGGATCCTCAAAAAGTTCTACAGCTGCAACATCGAGAGCATCCTGATTGGTTGCATCACCGCCTGGTATGGCAACAGAGGGTAGTGCGTATGGCCCAGTACATCACTGGGGCCAAGCTTCCGGCCATCCAGGACCTATATAATAGGCTGTGTCAGAGGAAAGCCCAAAAAATTGTCAGAGACTCCAGTCACCCAAGTCGTAGACTGTTTTCGAAAGTCGATCTACTGTGTCTCACACTAACCCCTCACAAACTATCACGCATTCCTCTCTCCCTCTCTCTCATTTGCAGTTTCTCTCCATTACCCTCTCTCCTACAGTTTCTGTCTCTCTCTCTGTCTGTAGGTAGGTGTTAAGTGAGACTTCAGTCACGGCAGCTTAGCTGTGCTTTACTGGGCTTTAGATGATAAGTGTGGTGCAGTGGCGTAATGATGATGGGGAAGCTGGATCACTGAGCCTCAGCCATTGTACCGCTAGCCTAGCTTCCTCCCTGCCCACCTAGCTGGACGCTTGGCTGCTTACGGTCGGAAACACAGGCCCCTATAATCCAAATTCCCAAACATGGCCACATTCACGATATTCCTCCATATTATGAAACCTGCTCTATCGTTTACGACACACTGGATTATTAAGCAATTTTCCGTCTATCTCAGGGTGTGAGAGAGTTGTTTTTCTCTCTCTGCTCTCTATCCTTCGCGGCAGCATCTGTTCATCCCACTGTCATCCATCATGTTTATACCTCCTCAGACAGGGATGAACAGATCATCAAACCTCCATAATAGCACCTCAAACAGGCTTCTTTCCACCTCCAATAAACTCAGCTAATCAAAAGTTATTGTGGCACTCTGAAAAGCGCCGTAAAAAAAAGCAATTAGATAAGTGTGGGAATGCAATCTCCCTGGGAGCGGGCATCACATCGGGCCCAGTAAAACTCTTTATGAGGTTTCCATATAAGAACAGTTCGGGACAATAAACACTGTGTTGAGATATGCGATACGTGTGGAACTCTCTGTCTGCAGTGGGGCTTTCCACATAAAGAGATGGTTGGTCAGGTGTTCCTACACAGACAGAAGTAAGCCTGGAGTTAGGTTGGAGTTAAGTTGGAGTTAGGTGAGTAGAATTGCATGGTAGAGGTGGGAGTTTCATTTCTTCCCAGTTGTTAGAGGTGCACTGAGAATGGCAGAATTGGGTCAAACAGAATGTGTTACAGTCAGTGAATGGGGTTGTTTTGGACCTATGTGGTGTTTGGGGTTTGTTGCGGCACACGCGTTTAGCAGTGTGCCTAAGGAGAGAGGATGACTTAAGAGGCTTGAACATAAGTGACGGGAGATGGGGTGGATGTGAGATTTAAAGGGGTGAGGAGGAAGAGGAGGAGAAGAAGGGAGAGGAGGGAAGGAGGGACAGGAGAAAGGGAGAGAATCTATTGAATTATTCAGCGCCCCCTGTTTGTGTGAGTTAGCATCAACACAGTGAGGGCAATCCCCAAAGACCCCGCTCAGATGACACACACACAGACACCCTCCCCCCTACTCTCAGTAAGTGTGAATAATTCAGTT
>QNTS01002751.1:185798-196794 GCA_003317085.1 Hucho hucho | reverse complement strand
AACACACACACACACACACACACACACACACACACACACACACACACACACACACACACACACACACACACACACACACACACACACACACACAATCAAACATAGTTTTTGTTGTATACTGAGTATATAATTTACAATTGTAATGTATATGCTTTGTTTAACCGATTGAACAAACTTTTTTTTGCACTTATATTTGTATATTTGTTTTTCATATAAGCCCTTTCGGGTTTCCAACCTCACCTGCACACCGTTTTTACCAGTTTTTTTATCTGTACTGTCACTTGTTTTCTTAGGTGCAAATAAATAAAACCCCCCCAAAAAACATTCACAATCATCAGTCGTCAACATACTGTACAGACGCTCAAACACACACACGCAAGCATGAACGCACACACATGGGTCGGATAGTGTCAAATCAGTCTATCAGTTCATATTGTTTATCTGACAGGTCTATTCATTAAGGTAAAAGAAAAAGGGAGAAGGTGGGGACTCACTGTCAGGGAGAGAGAAAGAGAGAGAGCGAAAGAGAGAGAGCGAAAGAGAGAGAGTGAAAGAGAGAGTGAAAGAGAGAGAGAGAGAGAGAACGAGAGAGAGAGAAATAGAGAGAAAGATAGAGTGAGGAGAAAGAGAGAAAGAAAGAAGGGGGTGAGTGAGAGATACCTACACAGTAACTCTGGTAGAGACACATGTAGAGAACTAGGATACACCTTCAACAAGACTGAACTACACGGTTCCTCTGTGTCAAGTTGTTTTCAAACTTTGATGTGGCTCGAATGTCCTGGGAGAGAAACCCAGTCAGCCTGTTGTTTACCGACCAGCCTGTTACACCATCCATTTATCCTCTACACTGGGCTCTGACTTTAAACACTGGCAGCCTCCCTCATCAGTCTCCTAACACTCAACACTACAATTAGTAGACCAAAGAACGGAATGGACTGAAATTAATGCTGTGTTTCAGGCCCTCTGTGTGTCAGGCCTTCTGTGTGTCAGGCCCTCTGTGTTTCAGGCCCTCTGTGTGTCAGGCCCTTTGTGTTTTAGGCCCTCTGTGTTTCAGGCCCTCTGTGTGTCAGGCCCTCTGTGTGTCAGGCCCTCTGTGTTTCAGGCCCTCTGTGTTTCAGGCCCTCTGTGTTTTAGGCCCTCTGTGTTTCAGGCCCTCTGCGTCAGGCCCCCTGTGTGTCAGGTCCTCTAGTGGTCCACTCTGAAGTGTTGCTTTGTTTGTTTGTTTTCTGTCAGAAGTGTGCGTGTCAGCTGTATCAAACTGCATGTTATGGTGTTGTGTCTGTCAAGTTCTTTGCTGACTCCACCCTGTGTTGTAAATGGTGTGTGTGTGTGTGTGTATACAGTATATGTTTGGTGCTGACTGTCCTGTTCATAACCACTGTGACCTTTCATCTCTGCCAGTGGTATGAATGACAGGGATATGCCCAAGCCATGGAGCAGGCGACCCAGAACGCTCTGCTCTCCCAAAGGATCCTGGGGTGTGGACGGCCAGTGACCTCACTGCACCCTGAGTGGGATTAAGTGGAAGTCTTTCACCTTCCTCTTATACCCCTCTATTATCCCTCATCTCATTCCCCTCTATAATTGCTCCTCTCATACCCCCTATTATCCCTCCTCTCCTACCCCTCTATCATCCCTCCTCTCATACCCCTCTATTATCCCTCCTCTCCTACCCCTCTATTATCCCTCCTCTCCTACCCTTCTATCATCCCTCCTCTCATACCCCTCTATTATCCCTCCTCTCATACCCCTCTATTATTCCTCCTCTCATACCCCTCTATTATCCCTCTTCTCACACCCCTCCATTATCCCTCCTCTCATACCCCCCCATTATCCCTCCTCTCATACCTCTCCATTATCCCTCCTCTCATACCTCTCTATTATCCCTCCTCTCACCCCTCTGTCATCCCTCCCCTCATTAATGATGTTTGTCCCTCTGTCATCCCTCCTCTCATACCCCTCTGTCATCCCTCCTCACTGATGTGACTGGACTAGACAGCTGTAAGCAAGACTGATCTATCTATTTTCCAATTGGTGTAAAATATATATATATATATATATATATACATATATGTATATGTGTTTTATTGTCACACACTCAACCGGTACTCAATCCTGCACCTTATAGACCTTAGAGACTGCTGCCCTATGTACATAGTCATTGAACAATGGTCACTTTAAAGAGCCACTGAACATGCTAATTGGCACATGTGTTTTTCTGTTGTTCATTAGAAAAACGAGATTTCAGTCTTGGAGGTGTGTTTCCTGACCGATTCCGTATTTGGTTAATGATGTTTGTCCCTCATGAGACACTGTAGACGTGGAAGCCTATTTCACTTCCTAAAAATTCCCAGAATTAATCTAAGATAACTCAATAAATCTGTAATAAATATAGACATTTTGGCCATGGATGTTTGAGTTGCACAATTTTACATCTAACTAAGGTGTTTGGTGTAGTATTTCTCAAGTAAAACAATATGCAACGTGTTGTCTTATGTAAACAGTCAGAGCTGCTGGGCAGGTCTGTCTCATTGTCTATGCTACTGAAGAAAGAGCAATCACCGCAGATGTTCACCACATGTTAGTGGGCAAATTGACATTGCCAAATCAAAACCGAACCTTAATTTACCCAGTGTGACAGACGGTTGTTTCAGACCAGACTGACTTTATGACCAACATGATCCTATTTACACTTTGTCGTACATTTTGACACTAGAATAACCGTTTCTGACTCATATCAATGCCACAAGCCGTTTTTAAAAGGGATTTTCTTTTTTNTTTTGCAGGGTCAGCCATAGTAGTACGGTACCCTTGGCGCCAGTGGCGATTTTAGCATGTAAATCTTGGTGGGACAAAAAAAAATAAAAGTGGGATGCATGCCAGCAAAGCCACTACACAACACTAAACAATACATGGATTGCACTATCACGGTGACAAACTGTGCCCACAAAGGGTCTACATAAAGCTGTCCCAACAGCAGTCCCAACATCTTACCACTGCTACACCTGGCTATCAGCGGAGCCTTGTCTGGCAGCGAAACAGTTCATTAAGCCTCATTGGGGCGGCAGGTAGCCTAGTTGTTAGAGCGCTGGACTAGTAACCGAAAGAATTTCCCTGTATTTAGCGCCATCCATCATTCCTCAATTCTGACCAGTTTCCCAGTCCCTGCCGATGAAAAACATCCCCACAGCATGATGCAGATGGTGTTCTCGGGGTGATGAGAGGTGTTGTATTTGCGCCAGACAGCGTTTTCCTTGATGGCCAAAAAGACATATTTTTTTATAACCCAACCCTGATCTGTACTTCTCCACAACTTTGTCCCTGACCTGTTTGGAGAGCTCCTTGGTCTTCAGCGTGCTGCTTGCTTGGTGGTGCCCTTTGCTTAATGGTGTTGCAGACTCTGGGGCCTTTCAGAAAAGGTATATTTATACTGAAATCATGTGACAGATCATGTAACACTTAGATTGCACACAGGTGGACTTTATTTAACTAATTATGTGACTTCTGAAGGAAATTGGTTGCACCAGATCTTATTTAGGGGCATATGCACACACCACTTTTACATATGCACAAACCACTTTTCAGTTTTTCTTTATTTTCAAATTTTCTGAAAAAAGATTTTTTTTTCATTTCACTTCACCAATTTGGACTATTTTGTGTATGTCCATTACATGAAATCCAAATAAAAATCTATTTAAATTACAGGTTGTAATGCAACAAAATAGGGAAAACTTTTGCAAGGCACTGTGTTAGGGGGAGGCACATGGGCTACTAACATCTTACTACACAACATACACTTAGTATTCTTAGCTACAGTATACATACAGTTAAAGTCGGAAGTTTACATACACTTAGGTTGGAGTCATTAAAACTCGTTTTTCAACCACTCCACAAATTTCATGTTACCAAACTATAGTTTTGGAGGCCTACAAACCGGACTCTGTTACACCAGCTCTGTCAGGAGGAATGGGCCAAAATTCACCCAACTTATTGTGGGAAGCTTGTGGAAAGCTACCCGAAACGTTTGACCCAAGTTAAACAATTTAAAGGCAATGCTGCCAAATAATAATTGAGTGTATGTAAACTTCTGACCCACTGGGAATGTGATGAAAGAAATAAAAGCTGAAATAAATCATTCTCTCTAATATTATTCTGACATTTCACATTCTTAAAATAAAGTGGTGATCCTAACTGACCTAAGACAGGGAATTTTTACTAGGATTAAATGTCAGCAATTGAGGAAAACTGAGTTTAATGTATTTGACTAAAGTGTATGTAAACTTCCGACTTCAACTGTATCTCCTTGGCATATTACATCATTTATGAAGCAACATACAATACATTTTTGGACTCACATTGTTGTGCTCTGCTCACTTGAACAGGAAGCGGCGAGATAACAGTTATTTTGAATGCAGCACAAATCACGCTTCGCTGACAGCATGTTGAATGTTTATCATTTTAAACTTGGAAAAGAGACCCTTAATCCCAGATTTGGGACTACACAGCCACTGTCACTGATTCCTTCCAAACCACTCAGTGAATTTCCAATTTGTTATGTAATGTTAATGTCCAATGGCCGATACGTTTTATCTACAGTATAATTTCTCTTCATTATTTCTCTTCATATGACAAGGATTAAAAAGGATTTGCCAGTAGATTGTTGACTTGATTCATGATGATGACCGCTAGCTAAGATTGTGAAAGTATGATGTTGACATGATCAGTCCAATCAAAGCTACTGTACATATAACGTGATTTGACGTAATTTTATATGTGGCCTTGAGCCTTCTTGGATGGGCACTTCTATGGCAGCAGCCAAAGGGCTAGAAATGTCAATGTCTCCTCTTAGACTTGGCAGTGACGTAAAGTCCGCATGAGTGATGAGCCAATCACGGCGCAATGCTCCGTATTTTCGGCTGGCTAGCCCCACCACCACAGGAAGCACTGAGCTAGGCTGAAACACCTGCATTTTGGAGCTGTCTTACTCAAGAAAACAAAAAAGAGACCATGTTTTTATGTGGCTTTATTAACTCAATTATATTATTTTTTACATAGTTTGTAAACTGATATGTGACACGCATTAATGCCAAAACAACACGAAAAACAGGCACATTTTTTTATACATTTGGGGCTCAAAACAGGTGGGGCTCTGCCCTGAATGACGGTTCGCCAATGCCTGGCGCAAATCAGGGTTAATTGCCTTGATTTTTTTCACTTTAAACCCAGTGAACCCACTGAATCATAGGACAGTATAATAAGCAGGTTCTAAACACCCCATGGAACAAACACACACCAGACAGCAATTACCTACGCTGCATGGGAAAGATGACTAAGGAAGCAGTGAGAATATTAGAAACCCAGCCAGGCCTGAAAACCTACATCTCAACCCACATATTGAAGTACAGCCCTGAGGTTCAGGGTAAAATGGAGCTGTTCCCCTAGACTTATATGGCAAAACAAGTCTAACGAACACACTGCACTGAACAGGAATGAACCCAGAAATAAGAGGAGAGGAGAGAGGACAGGAGAGGAGAGGAGAGAGGACAGGAGAGGAGAGGAGAGGAGAGAGGAGATGTGTTTGCCAGCAATTTCAGTCCCCAGCACAAAAGAAACAGGTAGGAAGGAGGTATGAATTCTTCCACAATAGACCAAAAATGGTTTACCCATGTGACCCTAATAACATTATCTGAAGCCTAGCTATATGAGCAAACCATATTTGTGGGGCCACTGCTATCACAGTGTTCCAAACCAGTTAGGGCACCAAAGGCAACCTAACTCAAAGATGGTCTCTCTGAGAACAAACTAAAAACACTAGAAAATACTCTGCAGAAGCAGAGGTCATTTGAGCCTGGCTGACTGCTATACTGTCAATTTCACTCTAACCCTATACAGACAGGGGAGACATCCAGAAAGAAAATGCCTCATGTTGTTAGGGTTGCGTAACTGGTGGCACAGAAGTCAGGCGCAGGAGAGCAACACTTAGTACAAAACCGTAGTTGTTTAATAAGACCATCAAAACGGTACAAAACAACACGAGAATAAATGGGCACAAAATACCTGTAGCGCACCAGTATACATGACGTGCAACAAAACTAACAATACAAACAATTCCGGACAAGGACATGTGGGAAACAGAGGGTTAAATACACAACATGTAATGACTGGAATTGAAACCAGGTGTGTGGGAAGACAAGACAAAACAAATGGAAAATGAAAAATGGATCGATGATGGCTAGAAGACCGGCGACGCCGACCGCCGAACGCCGCCTGAACAAGGAGAGGCACCGACTTCGGCGGAAGTCGTGACACATGTTTATACAACATACATTCAAGTGCAAACGGAATGGACCCTGACTGTCATGTCATCTCATTGGTTGAGACAGAGCATTATCTGATTGAGACAGGGCAGGAGCAAAGGTGAAGGTCAAGGTGCGGCTTGCCTTGTCAGGCCGCATCATGGCTCCCTGCTCTGATTGGAGGAATCCCCTATAGTCTCCTCCCACGCTGTGATTCAGGCTGACAGGCTATGGCGGAGCAGGGAAATCACTGGCGCGGCAGTGTCTCCCTAGCTGTCTCTTGAGATCTGTGCTTGAATATGCATGTCTGGGTGCCTTGTTATATCAGACACACTCAGAGAGCAGGCACCCACAAAGCTTAAAACAGACACACACACACACACACACACACAAACAGACCCCCCCACCACACACACACATACACACACACAGCCAGATCAACAAACACACCGCATCCCATGCCAAGGCTTGAATCAGACAAATACACCATCGCCCCCAGAACCTCTGTTCTTCTGCAGAGTTTTAACAAACACAGTCGCACTTAGCATTAGGGCTTCTCTTCCTCAGTAGGCAAACTCCTCTGTTTATATAGTGAGTCTGATCCAGATTCAGCCCCAGTGGGAAGGCTTTCCCCAGGGAAATCCAGCTGAGACAAACCAATGGGCCTTCAGCTGGGATGAGGGGTTTATGTACAGAGTGCAGGGACATACACACACGCATATATATATATACGCACACACACAAGCACTAAGACAGGCACGCACACACACATACACACATGTGCAGAGACACAGGCACAAATAACACACGTACTATATGTGCATGCGCACACACACGCGGTGCAGTTGCCATACCAAGCTGTGATTCAGCCCGACAGGATGCTCTCGATTGTGCATCTGTAAAAGTTTGTCAGGATTTTAGGTGACAAGCCAAATTTCTTCAGCCTCCTGAGATTGAAGAGGGCGCTGTTGCGCCTTCTTCACCACACTGTCTGTGTGCGTGGACCATTTCAGTTTGTCTGTGATGTGCACGCCGAGGAACTTAAAACTTTCCACCTTCTCCACTGCTGTCCCTTCGATGTGGATAGGGGGGTGCTCCCTCTGCTGTTTCCTGAAGTCCATGATCATCTCCTTTATTTTGTTGACATTGAGCGAGAGGTTGTTTTCCTGACACCACACTCCGAGTGCCCTCACCTCCTCCCTGTAGGCTGTCCCGTCGTTGTTGGTAATCAAGCCCACTACTGTTGTGTCATCTGCAAACCTGATGATTGAGTTGGAGGTGTGCATGGCCACGCAGTTGTGGGTGAACAGGGAGTACAGGAGGGGGCTGAGCACGCACCCTTGTTGGGCCCCAGTGTTGAGGGTCAGCGAAGTGGAGATGTTGTTTCCTACCTTCACCACCTGGGGGCCGGCCCGTCAGAAAGTCCAGGACCCAATTGCACAGGGCGGGGTTGAGACCCAGGCCCTCCAGCTTGATGATGAGCTTGGAGGTTATTATTGTGTTAAATGCTGAGCTGTAGTCAATGAACAGCATTCCTACATAGGTATTTCTCTTGTCCAGATGGGATAGGGCAGTGTGCAGTGTGATGGCGATTGCATCGTCTGTGGACCTGTTGGGGCAGTATGCAAACTGAAGTGGGTCTAGGGTGGCCGATAAGGGGGGAGGTGATATGATCCTTGACTGGTCTCTCAAAGCACTTCATGATGACAGAGGTGAGTGCTACGGGGCGGTTGTCATTTAGTTGAGTTATCTTTGCCTTCTTGGGTACAGGAACAATGGTGGCCATCTTGAAGCATGTGGGGACAGCAGACTGGGATAGGAAGTGATTGAATATGTCCGTAAACACACCAGCCAGCTGGTCTGCGCATGCTCTGAGGAAACGGCCAGGGATGCCATCTGGGCCAGCAGCCTTGCGAGGGTTAACACGTTTAAATGTTTTACACACATCGGCCATGGAGAAGGAGAGGGGGGGCGCAGTCCTTGTTAGCGGGCCGCAACCGTGGCACTGTATTATCCTCAAAGTGGGCAAAGAAGGTGTTTAGTCTGTCTGGAAGCGTGACGTCGGTGTCCGTGACGTGGCTGGTTTTCTTTTTGTAGTCCGTGATTTCCTGTAGACCCTGCCACATGTCTTGTGTCTGAGCCGTTGAATTGCCACTCCACTTTGTCCCTGTACCAGCATTTCGCTTGTTTGATTGCCTTGCGGAGGGAATAACTACACTGTTTATATTCAGCCATATTTCCAGACATCTTTCCATGGTTAAATGTGGTGGTTCGCACTTTCAATTTTGCGTGAATGCTGCCATCCATCCACGGGTTTCTGGATAGGGTAGGTTTTAATAGTCACAGTGGGTACAACATCTCCAATGCACTTCCTTATAAACTCACTCGCCGAGTCAGCGTACGAATCAATGTTGTTCTCTGAGGCTGACCGGAACATATCCCAGTCCACGTGATCAAAACAATCTTGAAGCGTGGACTCCGATTGGTCAGACCAGCATTGAATGGTTCTAGTTACTGGTACATCCTGTTTGAGTTTCTGCCTATAAGACCGTTGGAGCAAGATGACGTCGTGGTCGGATTTGCCGAAGGGAGGGCGGGGAGGGCTTTGTATGCATTGCGGAAGTTAGAGAGGCAGTGATCGAGTGTATTACCCACGTGAGTACTGCAATCAATATGCTGATAGAATTTAGGTAGCCTTGTTCTCAAATTTGCTTTGTTAAAATCCCCAGCTACAATAAATGCAGCCAGATATATGGTTTCCAGTTTACATATAGTCCAGTGAAGTTCCTTGAGGGCAGTCGTGGTGTCTGCTTGATTGGGGATGTACACAGCTGTAATAATAACTGACGAGAATTCTCTTGGGAGGTATTATGGTCGGCATTTGATTGTAAGGAATTCTAGGTCGGGTGAGCAGAAGGACTTGAGTTCCTGTATGTTGTTATGATTACACCATGAGTCATTAATCATGAAGCATACACCCCCGCCCATCCTCTTCCCAGAGAGGTGTTTATCTCTGTCGGCGTGATGCATGGAGAAGCCCGGTGGCTGAACCAATTCCGACAACATATCCAGAGAGAGCCATGTTTCCGTGAAACAGAGAATGTTACAATCTCTGATGTCTCTCTGGAAGGCAACCCTTGTTCGAATTTCGTCTACCTTATTGTCAAGAGACTGGACATTGGCGAGTAGTATACTCGGGAGCGGTGGGCGATGTGGACGTCTACGGACCTTGACCAGGAGGTGGCTCCATCTGCTGTTGTTTTTGGTAGGCTTCTGGGATTAGATCCATTGGCCTGGGTGCTGGTCCAAACAGAGGATCCGCTTCGGGAAAGTCGTATTCCTGGTCGTAATGTTGGTAAGTTGACGTCGCTCTTATATTCAATAGTTCTTCCCGGCTGTATGTAATAAGTCTTAAGATTTCCTGGGGTTACAATGTAAAAGAAATACATAAAAAAAAAGTTCGAAGCGAGGCGACCATCTCTGTTGGCGCCATCTTATCATCAGTGCATGATGATGTAGTGCACACAAAATGTACTTTTTCGATTAAGTTTTCATGTACTGAATAAAAATCTAGAGTTCAATGTGTGCTCTCTAGCCAACAGCTCGCAGATACAGTACAGGTAGGCTGTGTGGAGGTAGGCTAGTCTTCAGGATTAGATTATTATGGATAAGAGCTCAATTATTTTGGGGGTCAAACGGCAGTCAAGCATTGACCATCATGTCACCAAAATAAGACCCTCAATATTTATTGGAAAAGAGCATCAAGCTCATCACTGTGCACGTTCACCACCATGTAAAGTTCATCCTAACTTAATTCATCTGTAGCCTAATAAACTGCATGGTTTTCCAAGTCGTAGTGGGAGGACCACACACCATATCATCGCATGACTCCAAGTTTACTTCGATATGTTGGTTTCCACTGCCATTTCTTTCATAACTAATTTTACCGACACAAAAAGATCCCACCATGTCGAACAAACAAATTATCTGCCAGCATTTATAACATTGGACCAAACTTTCCTGTTTCCATCACAGCTGTCATGATTTCTTTTTACAGTATTTATATATTTTATATTTATTCATTTAATCTTTATTTAACTAGGCAAGTCAGTTAAGAACAAATTCTTATTTACAATGACAGCCTACCTCGGCCAAACTCGGACGACGCTGGGCCAATTGTGCGCCGCCTTATGAGACTCGCAATCACAGCCTGTATGACTTTACTAACATTAAAACTGTAGATGGAAACGTGGTTACAGAGAGAGAAGGGAAATAGAGACCCCCCTCCACACACACACACCAGAGTCACAGTTTAACTACAGTACTGAATCAGAGTCACAGTTTAACTACAGTACTGAGTCAGAGTCACAGTTTACCTACACTACTGAGTCAGAGGCATCCTGGTTGACTATTGGTTTAACCCAGTAACCTCTTCCTCTGTGTCCTCCTCTGACCCAGATACAGCCACCTCTTCCTCTGACCCAGATAAAGCCACCTCTTCCTCTGTGTCCTCCTCTGACTCAAATATAGCCACCTTTTCCTCTGTCTCCTCCTCTGACCCCGATACAGCCACCTGTTCTTTTGTCTCCTCCTCTGACCCAGATACAGCCACCTCATCCTCTTACCCAGATACAGCCACCTCTTCCTCTGTCTCTTCCTCTGACCCAGATACAGCCACCTCTTCCTCTGTCTCTTCCTCT
>QNTS01002751.1:105143-169212 GCA_003317085.1 Hucho hucho | reverse complement strand
CCCTCTCTTTCTTTCTGAACCCTCTCCGACTCCTCTCTCCCTCGCTTGTCTTTGTTGTGAAAACAGAGCATGAGAAAAGCAATGCGTCATCTCATTATACTGTAACAATGTGGCTCAGCAAAAACACAGGCAGCTCCCTGACAATTAGCCACACACACACACACACACACACACACACACACACACACACACACACACACACACACACACACACACACACACAGCTGATGCCCCAAATTGACGCTGCTTAAAAAGACAGTTTATAATGTGGCAGACGATGTCAACTTATGCAACCGCTATGCTGAAATATTCTGACATATCTGTCGAGACAGTTAAATAAACGACAGGTGAAATGGCCATGACAGTTGTTGTGGTGTACACCTTGTTTGCCCAGAGCCCTGTGGAATAGGGTGCCAACTGGGATGCAGGTGAGAAGTCTCCTCTCTCCCTCCCTTCCTCCTCCCTTCCTCCTCCTCCTCCTCCCTTCCTCCTCCCATCCTCCTCCACCCTTCCTCCTCCTCCTCAAGACAGGCGCTCCAGGCTTTAGCCTATACGGCTGGTGGTGTAATCATGTGTGATCAAACTTTGTGATATCACATATCCAATCATGTATGAGGGAGGATGCAGGGGTGAAAAAGACGGTACTGTCCGGTACTGTATGGTACTGTCCGGTACCATCCTATACTGTCCAGGACTGTCTGGTACTGCCCTGTACTGTACTGCCCTGTACTGTCCAGGACTGTCTGGTACTGTCCTGTACTGCCCTGTACTGTCCAGGACTGTATGGTACTGTATGGTACTGTCCTGTACTGCCCTGTACTATCCAGGACTGTATGGTACTGTCCTGTACTGCCCTGTACTGTCCAGGACTGTATGGTACTGTCTGGTACTGTCCAGGACTGTATGGTACTGCCCAGTACTGTCCAGGACTGTATGGTACTGTCCTGTACTGTCTGGTACTGTACTGTCCTGCACTGTCTGGTACTGTCCTGTATTGTCCTGTACTGTCTGGTACTTTACTGTCCTGCCCTGTACTGTCTGGTACTGTCCTGTACTGTCCAGGACTGTATGGTACTGTCTGGTACTGTCCAGGACTGCATGGTACTGTCTGGTACTGACCTGTACTGTCTGGTACTGTCCTGTACTGTCTGGTACTGTCCTGTACTGTATGGTACAGTCTGGTACTGTACTGTCCTGCCCTGTACTGTCTGGTACTGTCCTGTACTGTCTGGTATTGTCCTGTACTGCCCTGTACTGTCCAGAACTGTCCTGTACTGTCTGGTACTGTCCTGTACTGTCTGGTACTGTCCTGTACTGTCCTGTACTGTCCAGTACTGTCCTGTACTGTCTGGTACTGTACTGTCCTGCCCTGTACTGTCTGGTACTGTACTGCCCTGTACTGTCCAGGACTGTATGGTACTGTCCTGTACCATCAAAATAAATAGTGGAGGATCTCCGTATCAGTTGGACATGAGCCTATCACAATAATTAAAACTGTAGGCTATTACACTATTATTTATCATTAACACATGTTACCCACATGAAAAACTTGTGAATGGACATGAAAATGTGTGGAATATGCTCCAAAGTGTGGTGTTGAGGACAGTGGACACATCAATTCAGGTTACAAGTGTAGGCCTGATGGATGATCACAGAATGTCATTCATTACACATATTATCTCTCTCTATATATATATCTTCATCTCTCTCTCTTCATGTCGACATGCAGCGGGACCCAGAGTCTACTGGGGGTGATAGCTGGCACCCACAGTAGAGAGAGAGAGAGAGAGAGAGAGAGAGAGAGAGAGAGAGAGAGAGAGAGAGAGAGAGAACCTGTCTGGTATTGTCCTGTACTGCCCTGTACTGTCCAGAACTGTATAGTACTGTCTGGTACTGTCCTGTACTGTCTGGTACTGTACTGTTCTGCCCTGTACTGTCTGGTACTGTCCTGTACTGTATGGTAATGTCTGGTACTGTCCTGTACTGTCTGGTACTGTCCGGTACTGTCCTGTACTGTCCAGGACTGTATGGTAATGTCTGGTACTGTCCTGTACTTTCTGGTACTGTCCTGTACTGTCTTCGTGGAGTTTTGTTACAGATTTCTCTTTTCATTCCTCAAATGTTCACCGTAGTATGGATGCAGGAGGAATTCTTTTAGAGTGGAAGAACGTGTGCAGGTAGCCAGGTTTATAGGAGCCTTTTGAAGTGATTATTTGACAATCAGATGAAAACATCATGACTGGTTATATTAATGCCACATTAAAAGGTAATACATTTTAAAAGTTAAATGAAAAATCTGTAATATTAGGCCTACAGAGATCCTATTAAATAAATAGGGAATCTATTTGTAATTCTGTGAATAGGCCTCAAATAGTTTTTTGCACACATAGGAGGTGCCGTACCGGGAAGAAATGAAATATACTTTCACCCCTGGGAGGATGATATTATCAAGCTCTAATTAAGGAGCCAATCAGAACATCCTGAGAAATGGAAAAGGCCCCATTTAGACTGACTGAGACGTGGTGATTACATGATTAGATGATAAGCAACCATGATTTGACACTAAACTCTGTGACACCATTCTTCTCAGCTGTGTCAGTGTGGATGACAGTAAATGTTCATTGTCTATTTTCAACTCAAAGAGCACAAAGTCCTATTAAAAGGCTAGTACAATGAGCTGAACTGAAAGTATTGAGTTGTCACGACTTCCGCTGAAGTCAGTCCCTCTCCTGGTTCGAGCGGCTACCGGCGGTCGACGTCACCGGAGTTCTAGCCACCACCGATCCATTTCTCATTTTCTGTTTGTCTTGTCTCATTTCACACCTGGTTCACATTACCCTAATTGTATGTGTTATTTAATTCCTCTGGTCCCCCCTGGGTTTTGTCCGTGATTGTGGCTCCGTGTTGAGTGAGCAGGTGTATGACTACTTGGGTAGTATTTTCGTGTCCTTTATTAAAGGAGTTTTGCCTTAATCGGTTTCCTGCGATTGATTCCGGAAGACCTGCATTCAAGAGCCCTCACATGAGTTGAATAATCTCTTACAGTAATCAAGACTTGAAACTTGTTTGCTGACATCTGAAGTCGGTCAACTAGTGGGAATAAGTGCGTCCTATAATGTGTTATTTAGTAGAGATGAGGCCACAGGCTGGCCGCGATCCTGACACCATGCCAGGAAGCTGGCACGGAATGGACAGTGGGGGCAGTTGCCATGGTTACCCTGGCAGGCACAGAGCCCTATCATGGCAGATCTGGGCTCTGTGTGGGTACAGTATAATCTCAGGGGAAAAGAGTGGGTATGGTATAACAGCCTTATCACTAAGGGGACTGTGTGTGTGTGTGTTAAAACAGGGTGGTATCAGGTGCTTATCATTATGGTTTCTGTGCAGAGCCACTATGGTAGTTCACTGTGTGCCCCGTCTCTCTCTCTCTCTCTCTCAAGCTCCCCATCCTCATTCATATCACTAAACTAACTTCCAATCCCTCTCCCCCTTCCCTCACTTACTCCCTCTCTCTCGCTGTCCTATTCTCTCTATCCCTCTCTATCATATTATCTCTCTCTCTCTCCTTCTCAGGGGAGTTTTAGCTGAGAGTGCCTTTGTCTCTTTCCTGGACCTGAAATACAGGATGTGGTAATCTCTTCATGTCGACATGCAGTTGGAACCAGAGTCTACTGGGGGTGATAGCTGGCACCCACAGTAGAGAGAGAGAGAAAGAGAGAGTACCTGTCAGTTGATTGACAGGAGAGTGCAGCAGCACACAGTGAATGACTCGACTGTGAATTTGCTTCCTGACATTTTCAAGCCTATTAAACATTTAAATGGTAGACACATGACTTAATCTGCATGGATTTCTTTTAGTCTGGTTAACCAGACCGATATTATTACAAAGCATTATCTATCTGTCTGGACAAACGGGCAACATTTATTTAGCTTCATCTGACGACATTCAAATGGACAGAGACAAAGTTTCACTCTAAAATGTTCCTTTTCGACTGAATGTGCCATAAAGACAAATTAACCACACATATTTTCAATGTGGTTAACTGTATTTTCCCATATAAGAACTGAGCTTAATGGGGTTTTAATGAGAAATCCCCAGTGTGGGAACTATGGCGTCTGGGCAGTCAGGAAGAAAGCCCCTCTGGAAATGCTACTGAATCAGATAAGATTAAAATGGGCCGACTGCCCTGTGAATCAGGAGGGGTCAAGAGGTCAAAGGGTAATGCTGGTAAACTCGCCGTGATACAGTAGCTTCATCCTATATTCATTCATCCTATTGGTCAGGATTTGCTAGGTAAGTACTGTTATGTACACGGATTTGCTCCCTATCGGCACAGACACAACAGCATGGCACAGGAGAGCAGTTACCATGATAACCAAATTGCCCATTCCACTGTATATGTGACTATAGCAGAGAAAGAGACTCAAATACAGTATATGAATATACCGTATATATGATATGTATATACAGGATATGTAGAGAGAGAGAGAGAGAGAGACACATTACGAAAGAGAAACAGACGTGATAGAGCACAACGTTTGAGAGTCAGGGACATTTTGAGAGAAGAAAGACGAGGAGAGGAGAGACAAGTGGAGGCAGAGTTACACATAATTATCTTGGCTGGCTAAGCCCTGACTGTTGCTGTAATTAATGCTATTGAAGTCGGCTGGGAGAGAGAGAGGGCTCAGAGAGGCTGGCTGACATAATTGACATTCCACAGATTTCATCCACAGAGACTTTAAGACTAGTGCAAACAGGCACCTTCTAGTCTAGACTTAGGCGGCTGAGCTAACTGAGGACTGTCACCTGATAGGTCTGACATTAAACTGAGAAGATTGGTTATGAGTTACGGCAATCATGTTATATGAAACTGCTTATAGACAGACTATTTTCATCCACAGTTTGATGATGTAGAGTAGAGCCTGTAGGTTGGGAAAGGCAAATGGGAGGTCTAAAAACGTATGTGACACACGTGGTCTATATCACGTGCTTGACGGAGAAGCCTTCTTCTTCTTGATGGAGAGCTTGTCATATCGTTACAGCAAACCATATGACAATACATTTATCAGAGCCTATCACATACAGGGCCTTGAGAAAGTATTCACACCCCTTGACTTTTTCCTATTTTTATTTGAATTTTAAAGGATTACATTGAGATTTGTGTAACTGGCCTCCACACAATACCCCATAATGTCCAAGTGGAATGATGTAAACAATTAATTAAAAATGAAAAGCTGAAATGTCTTGAGTCAATAAGTATTCAAGCCCTTTGTTATGGCATGCCTAATTAAGTTCAGGAGTAAAAATCTTAACAAGTCACAATAATTTGCATGGACTCACTCTGTGCACACTAATAGTATTTGACATGATTTTGGAATGACTACCTCATCTCTGTACCCCGCACATACAATTATCTGTAAAGTCCCTCAATCGAGCAGTGAATTTCAAAATTAGACTCAACCACAAAGACCAGGGAGGTTTTCCAATGCCTCGCAAAAAAAGGTACCTATTGGTAGATGGGTAAAAAAAATAGGCAGTGTCGTTACCTGAGTGCCGTTACCTCTAATTGGGAACCATATATATATATATATATATGTTTGTGGTTTTGCACTAGGGTTTTATTGGGTTATTCTGTCACGATCTCCTTGAGTGACGGACCAAAGCGCAGCGAGGTATCCAGTATACATACTTTGTTTACGTAACGGGGGGACAAAAACAATAAACGAACGAAGATCCCCACATAACATAGACTCAACACTTAAGCTATGAACCAAACAATAACCCACAAAACCCTAGTGCAAAACCACAAACATATATATGGTTCCCAATTAGAGGTAACGACACTCAGCTGCCTCTAATTGGGAACCATTAACCCAACATAGAAATAGCACACCTAGAACCAAAAACCCTACACCAAAAATGAAACTAAACACGCCAGCCTGTAAACTCAGGCCTAGACGTGACAGTTATGGGTATGCTTGTCATCGGCAAGGACTACAGAGTTTTTAAGGATAAAAAGAAATGGACTAGAGCTAAGCACAGGCAAAATCCAGAGGAAACCCTGGTTCAGTCTGCTTTCCAATCGACACTGGGAGACAAATTCACCTTTCAGCAGGACGATAACCTAAAACACAAGGCCAAATATAAACTGGAGTTGCTTACCAAGATGACATTGAATGTTCCAGAGTGGTCTAGTTATAGTTTTGAATTAAATCGGTTTGAAAATGTATGGCAAGACTTGAAAATCGCTATGTAGATATCAATAATAAGTGATACCCGTATCGCCGTGTGTGATACCCGTATCCAAGTGTTTATTCAAGTTGGATGATCTTTGGATGCCGACAGCAGTCGCACCATTGGAAGACAAAGCTTAGACTGTAGCCTACAAAAGCCTATTCCTGCTCTTTTCCCGCGATCCAGTGGTCTCTGACTTGTGGTCAGACTCACTCAGGTGGAACAAACTTAAATTTATCATTGAGAAAACAAGTGTCAAAGAATTTTTTCCGCAAACATCCTTTATGAATTTAAAAGTAATCCTCGAAGTAATCATTTAGTTTTTCAAAAGTATCTGTAATCTGATCACAATATTTTTACTGGTAACGTAATGGATTACAGTTAGTTTTTTGTAATCCCTTACATGTAATCATGTAATCCCATACTCCCCAACCCTGCATACAGCACATGCTTTTCTAGAGTAAAATATACTGTATGATATGTAGTGTGGAAGTTTAGGCCTATTGGGTATGGCTGATAAAACAGAACCTTTTCTCACATTTATTTTCTAAATGTTATGCATCAGTTTGAGCTTTCTTCTGTTTAAGGCATTCCACTCCAATAATTACCCTGAACAAAAATATAAACGCAACATGTAATGTGTTGGTCCCATGTTTCATGAGCTGAAATAAAAGATCCAATAAATTTTCCATAAACACAAAAAAATTTCTCCTTTGCCAAGATAATCCATCCACCTGACAGGTGTGGCATATCAAGAAGCTGATTAAACAGCTTGGCTGCAGGTAGCCTAGAGGTTAGAGTATTGGACCAAAAGATTGCAAGATCAAGTCCCTGAGCTGACAAGGTAAAAAATCTGTCATTCTGAACAAGGCAGTTAACCCACTGTTGTTCATAACTGACTTTCCTAGTAAAATTACACAGGTTCTACTTATGCTGGGGACAATAAAAGGCCACTCTAAAATTTGCAGTTTTGACACACAACGCCACAGAATCGAATGCTGTTGCCAAAGAATTTTATGTTAATTAAATACAACCTTACAACCGCAGACCACGTGTAACCACACCAACCCAGGACCTCCACATCCGGCTTCTTCACCTGCTAGATCATCTGACAGCTGATGAAAACTGTGGGTTTGCACAACCAAATAATTTCTGCACAAACTGTCAGAAACCATCTCAGGGAAGCTCATCTGCACGCTCATCGTCCTCACCAGGTTTTTTACCTGACATCAGTTTGACGTCGTAACCTTGGGCAGTGGGCAAATGCTCACCTTCGATGGCCACTGGCACGCTGGAGAAGTGTGCTCTTCACGGATGAATCCCGGTTTCAACTGTACCGGTCAAATTGCAGACAGTGTATGGCGTCGTGTGGGCGAGCAATTTGCTGATGTCAACGTTGTGAACAGAGTGCCCCATGGTGGCATGTACGACAGCGAGTTCCAGTTCCCTACAATATCCAGCAACTTGACACAGCCATTGAAGAGGGATGGACAACATTCTACAGGCCACAATCAACAGCCTAATCAACTTTATGCGAAGGAGATGTGTCGAGGTGCATGAGGTAAATGGTGGCCACACCAGATACTGACTGGTTTTCTGATACATGCCCCTGCTTTTTTTTTTAAGATATCTGTAACCAACAGAAGCATATCTGTATTCCCAGTCATGTGAAATCCATAGATTAGGGCCTAATGAATGTATTTCAATTGGCTGATTTCCTCATATGAACTGTAACTCAGTAAAATCTTTGAAATTGTTGCATGCTGCGCTTATATTTTTGTTCAATGTAGAATCTTAACTATAATTTGAAATAAGATACAGAGTTTTTGTTCTTGGGTGAGTCTTGCGGGCAGATAAGATACAGTAAATTAAGGGCACCATTAAATGGAGAAGTAATTAAATGGGTTTTTAAACAAATGGCCTGGACTCACACTGTTCCCTGCAAGTATGACACAAGAGTCAACACTCAACTTGATGTACACAGAAGTCACCTTAATATGGAACTGCTTGAGCAACTGAAACACTCAGAGTGAAATAAAGTCTAACAAATCCCCTTCTATTTAAAAATTGTATTATTTAGTAACAGGTAGCCTACAACCTGACCAGGTAAACTCTGAGCCCATGTAATAACATCCCATAGCAGAGCTTTATTGTGGTAAACCAATAAACTACAAACCAACCTACAGTCCAACCAACCAAGCCCAGCTGTCTTCAAACACTGAGCAGCTTGGTGGTACAAGGCTCCTCCTCTGCATCTGAGACACAGAGATAGGCCATATTTGAAGAAGAGAATCAGCATGGCTGAGCCAGCCTTTGGTTGTGTAAGATGTTTATTGTTTCATGTCTCCATCATAAGAAAGAACTACTCAGCACTGCTGACGTCTGGAACAGGACTCAGAACTACTCAACACTGCTGACGTCTGGAACAGGACTCAGAACCACTCAGCACTGATGACGTCTGGAACAGGACTCAGAACCACTCAGCACTGATGACGTTTGGAACAGGACTCAGAACCACTCAGCACTGATGACGTCTGGAACAGGACTCAGCCGTCATCTAGTGTAGCTCACTAAGCAGACTAAATAACCACTCCTGTTTTCATTCTGCCCCTTTTTCCATCAAACTGTTTATTTTACTTCTGCTAACTTCTGAAGGGCTCTTGAACTTTGGAACGTTACTCAAACTTTCACACACTCCAGTCTCTGGCTGACCGTGTCCAGGCTCTCTTTCCTTCTCACTCCAGTCCCTGGCTGATCATGTCCAGGCTCTCTTTCCTTCTCACTCCAGTCCCTGGCAGACCGTGTCCAGGCTCTCTTTCCTTCTCACTCCAGTCCCTGGCTGAGGGTGTCCAGGCTCTCTTTCCTTCTCTCTCTGTCCTTTCCCCCTCCATCTCTCTCTCTTCTTCACTCATTCTCTCCTTCTCTCACATTAGACCATGTCCAGCTTGGACTCTTTCTCACTGGCCTCTTCTCTTTATCTTCCCCTCTCTCTCCCTTCTGTAACAGGTTAGAGGTTGACATGGTATAGTATCTAGGCTTGTCCCTCATGCTACACTTCCTTCTTCCCCTCATCTCTGTCCTCTCTAAATCTCTAGACCCTGTGCAGACGCTCTTTTTCTCTCCTGCTCTCCTCCTGGCCGTGGGCTAAGCTCTCCAGATGGCACTGCCAGCTCCACAGCCACTCCACATCAAAGGGCCACGGGCCGAGAGGAAAAGAGAAGAGAGGAGAGGAGAGAGAACATCCCTGTCACTGTGGCCATGACTGATCCAAGTCACACACACACAGACACATACACTCACACACACTGTCATAGATGGATCCACATAGAACTGGCATCAATGACACTCACACTAAGTAAAGGCTAACACTGACACATTTGGCCAGCATTGGTGAAGACCTACTACTTAAAGGAAAGGGTCACTCATTTTGAATGTTATATTGTGTTTGTGCATCTCTGAGGGATGTTCTATCGATTCCCTGGGTCATTTCATGTTTTCATGTGTATCTGAGTTATTGCGGTTTAAACAGGCAGAAATCCGTTCGCTATTACGTACAACCGTGATAAAGTCGCTCTCACTACACTGGAAGTCAATATGAATAGGACTTTTAGATCGTGAAAACGTCTATCATACATGTCAGATTTCAATACTGGCCGATGTCATAACTCAGGAGGATGTCTTCTCTCGAATGAGCCATTGATCATATTTTTACGATATTCCGACCTCGAGAAATGTAGAATTTAACAGAGGGTCTAGGACATTTGTCTGCCTCTTTAGTCCAGGGTGCATTGCAGGGTGCAGTTGCTAGAGATACTATAGAAAGGAGATAGGAATCCAATGAATGAAGAAACGTAAACACCCCACTCATCAGACTGTCGACCAATCGCGTTCACAATGTCATGCTGTGTCACGTGGTTCCTAAGCTAATCGTCACGCAAATATCTTCTCAAAGTCAGTGTATATGTCAAGAAAGGTGCCTATTTTCCTCGAAAGTACGTAATATCATGAATCCAAAAGGTATAAGATACTACAAATAGCAAGTTAATTATCTCACAACTCAGGAAAGATTTCAAATGTTGTACTACTTGAAATTCATACTAATGTTGGGTTTTTGAGCTATTGCCCAATAGACTCCCATTCACTCCTCGAAGGAGAGCGCTCCTTGTCCCAGAATCGCCCAGAATGCACCGCGAGTAGCATGGGCAATGTTTCCCATCTCCTTAAAAGTATATCTGCCGTTGCGAATGTTAAGACTCCGCTCTGTGAGGCACATCAATCTGCAGGTTGAACATGGTGAGATTGTACACTCCTAAATTGATAGTGCAGTTTCTTTAGGCGATTTCACAGCTAATTAGCTACATTACATGCTGATACGGTCTTTGGTATTATTGTGTGTAGCTACGTTTGCTAGCTAGCTAGCCAGGCAGCCCATATAGAGAGCATTGTTCTCACATATTAGTGTTATTTAACACTAAATTGAAGGAATAGGTGATTTTAGGTGGATTTTCCCTTTAATATTGAATATTAATATCTCATCTGCTTGATATGACAATATGTTTGCACCCTGTTCTGCTTCACTTACAAGGTCTCTTCCATAACACTTTTTTTTTCATTCTAAACAGAGTTCAGCCAGGGTGACAATGTGTTTTATGATTTCCGATTTCATATCACACATCCCATAAACTCCTCAGGTTGTCTGAAAAAGCTTGACCGGGCAGGAGGGATTATTTCAGCAAATTGTGTGAGAGACGACAGAAAGGGGGGATAGGTAGTAAGAGCGGAAGAGAGTATGTTTCAGTTAAAGAGAGAAAGAGAGAGGAGATAAAGAGAGAGGCAGCAGCAACCTGTGAATGGGCCAGTCTCTCAGCATGGCCATATGACAGTGATACGTCTCCACAGTGGACCGTGGATCCCAGCCAGTGACCTTTACAAAGTCCACTAGAACCAGATCAAAATAGACTGGTCAATAACAAGGCATTACCTTAGTTACCGCAGTTGAAAGCAAATATATTGTGAAATTTGAAACAGATCTTGTGACCTCTACACAGTCACACACACACACACCTCCATCCTTCCAATTCACAGACACGCACACAGACAGGCCATATGCAAACACACACGCACACAGGCCAATATCAAGCACACACACACATTCACCCTACACACACTCCCTTATGAGTAATACCAACCAAATGGCTCCAAGTGAGTAGAGTACACAGCCCCATGGGAGCTGCAGGGTGCTCAGCCTCCTCCCACTACAATAAAGAAGTCTCACCTCGCCACTACTCCGGCCCACACTCCCTTCCACTACCCTCTGCTGTGGAGGTGGGCAGAGAAGGGAGGCAAGGGAGGCTGGTCGCCTGGAAAACGCTGCAGGACAATGAGATACCTGCCGTCAGGCCTTTGTACTGCACAGCGGGATCCCTGCCGCAGCCCTTTATCCGCCCACGGCCCAGCAGCCATAAACTAACAGCAGTTCCAATTATATAAATGTACCATCACAGAGAGAGGGACTTTATCATCTTTCCAATAATTCCTTTATAGGGTAAATGCTCCCTGGGTAATTGATAACTCATCCTGTACTCAAGGCAGTCGGTTTGGCATCGCTTTACGAGATGCTGTTGCAGGAGATTATGCTGTGAGATTGAGACACAACTGTTACAGTATGATGTTACAGTACAAGTCCCATAGACTCTAGTTTAAATAAATAAAGACTGTATTATTGAAGCCCCAATAACCACAGGAGAGGAAATACACATTTATGTTATACAACAAGTGTGCAATATCCTCTCTTCTTAAAATATAAAAGTATGATTGAAGCCCAAATAGTCCCCAGTAAGGTATGATTGTCACGTCCTGGCCATAGATAGCCCTTTTGGCTGCTCTATGGTGGTTTTGGTCAGGACGTGATCAGGGGTGTGTTTTTGTTCTATGTTTGTATTTCTATGTTGGTTGGTTTGGGTTCCCAATTAGAGGCAGCTGTTAGTCGTTGTCTCTAATTGGGAATCCTATTTAGGTTGTTCAGTCCCCCACCTGTGTTGTGGGATATTACTTATGTTCATTGTGTTAGTTGCGCTACACGGTGTGTTTATGGTCGTTGCAATGTTTTTGGTGAGTTCTAATAATTCAAATCATGTTTAACTCAACCATGCATGCTGCGCCTTGGTCAAATTCTGTCGATCGTGACAATGATGTAAATATTAATTATCCTTATAACGAAAAGCTTGCCTAGTGCCTCACACTTACAGCTCATTGAATAAATAAACATAATTAAGTTGGTGAAAAGCACAGGCATTGAGATCTCTATCATGAAGAGTTAAAAAAGGGACACAAGTATGAATCCCAAGATTTAAGACAAATTATTTGTACCATCTCATGGCAACTCTCAGCAGTCATGAATTGTATTTCTTTCATCGCATTCCCACTGGGTCAGTTTACATACACTCAATTAGTATTTGGTAGCATTGCCTTTAAATTGTTTAACATGGGTCAAATGTTTCGAGTAGCCTTCCACAAGCTTCCCACAATACGTTGGGTGAATTTTGGCCCATTCCTCCTGACAGAGCTGCTGTAACAGAGTCAGGTGTGTAGGCCTCTTTGCTCGCACACGGTCTTTGAGTTCTGCCCACAAACGTTCTATGGGATTGAGGTCAGGGCTTTGTGATGGCCACTCCAATACCTTGACCTTGTTGTCCTAAAGCCATTTTGCCACAACTTTGGAAGTATGCTTGGGGTCATTGTCCATTTGGAAGACCCATTTGCGACCAAGCTTTAACTTCCTGACTGATGTCTTGAGTTGTTGCTTCAATATATCCACATCATTTTACTTCCTCATGACGCCCTCTATTTTGTGAAGTGCACCAGTGTCTCCTGCAGCAAAACACCCCCACAACATGATGCTGCCACCCCCGTGCTTCATGGTTGGGATGGTGTTCTTCGGCTTGCAAGCCTCCCCATTTTTCCTGCAAACATAACGATGGTCATTATGGCCAAACAGCTCTATTTTTGTTTCATCCGCCTAGAGGACATTTTTCCAAAAAGGACAATCTTTGTCCCCATGTGCAGTTGCGAACCGTAGTCTGGCTTTTTTATGGCGGTTTTGGAGCAGTGGTTTCTTCCTTGCTGAGCGGCCTGTCAGGTTATGTCGATATAGGACTCGTTTTACTGTGGATATAGATACTTTTGTACCTGTTTCCTCCAGCATCTTCACAAGGTCCTTTGCTGTTGTTCTGGGATTGATTTGCACTTTTCACACCAAAGTACATTCATTTCTAGGACACAGAACACGTCTCCTTCCTGAGCGGTATGACGGCTGTGGGGTCCCATGGTGTTTATACTTGCGTACTATTGTTTGTACAGATGAACATTGTACCTTAAAGCATTTGGAAATTGCTCCCAAGGACGAACCAATCTTGTGGAGGTCTACAATCTTTTTTCTGAGGTCTTGGCTGATTTCTTTTGATTTTCCCATGATGTCAAGCAAAGAGGCACTGCGTTTGAAGGTAGGCCTTGAAATACATCCACAGGTACACCTCCAATTGACTCAAATGATGTCAATTAGCCTATCAAAAGCTTCTAAAGCCATTACATCATTTTCTGGAATTTTCCAAGCTGTTTAAAGGCACAGTCAACTTAGTGTATGTAAACTTCTGACCCACTGGAATTGTGATACAGTGAATTATAAGTGAAATAATCTGTCTGTAAACAATTGTTGGAAAAATTACTTGTCATGCACAAAGTAGATGTCCAAACCGACTTGCCAAAACTATAGTTTGTTAACAAGAAACTTGTGGTGTGGTTGAAAAACAAGTTTTAATGACTCCAACCTAAGTGTATGTAAACTTCCGACTTCAACTGTACATTTTAAGGTGAAAAATCTGAGTGTGTCGTTCTGTTACAGTGGAATTTCCCTACTTAATAAACCATACTCTCCTCTCAGTTCATGCTGAGGTTTCTATTCTGTTCTATTATATTCTGTTCTGTTTTGTTCTATTTTATTCTATTCATTTCAGTCCATTTCAAGATGAGATTTCTTTACTGCGGTGAGTGGAGATTCAGTGAAGCCTGTGTCCTGTGGGAATCGTTTGCCGTATGACAGGAGGTGAGTTCTCAATATCTAAAGAAAAGGCCTAGATACCAAGGGCATTGAACAATGAACTTAATACACTCTCTAAAAATGTACCCCACAAACTGTACCATATACACACACACACACACAATACTGAGTGAACAGGAACTACAAAAGGCCAGTATCTGTCCATCCCATGAAGTTGAGAGAGCGGGAGCATAGACACATCTCCTGGGACTGAGAATCCAACTGGCAGACTTTTCAGATCCCTGGTCTTTCCAAGAACAAACACTCTGCACGTCCAAGAACACGCATCTGTTATCATATCATCCCACTTTCAATGTGTGGTGGTGGGCATGGATCATCAGCTCACAGCCCTCAGAGAGGATTCCCCCGTCCAACACATCCACATAGGCCTACAGTCTTATGCATAGCCCACTGCTCAACTCCCGTCTCTCACAAGCTTCCCATGTCAGATGCCATAACTCACATGAGTACAGTTATGGACATTAGGGTTAGGCTACTCTGCTCATGAGAAGAATCCAGCACAGCCCATCAAATCAAATCAAATTGTATTTGTCACATACACATGGTTAGCAGATGTTAATGCGAGTGTAGCGAAATGCTTGTGCTTCTAGTTCTGCCCATGCAGTAGTATCTAACAAGTAATCTAACAATTTCACAACAACTACCTTATACACACAAGTGTAAAAGAATGAATACGAGTATGTACATATAAATATATGGATGAGCGATGGCTGACCGGTATAGGCAAGATGCAGTAGATGGTATAGAGTACAGTATATACATATGAGATGAGTAATGTAGGATATGTAAACATTATATACATGGCATCGTTTAAAGTGGTTAGTGATACATTTATTACATCCACTTTTTGATTATTAAAGTGGCTAGAGATTTAGGTCAGTATGTTGGCAGCAGCCACTCAATGTTAGTGATGGCTGTTTAATAGTCTGATGGCCTTGAGACAGAAGCTGTTTTTCAGTCTCTCGGGCCCAGCTTTGATGCACCTGTACTGACCTCGCCTTCTGGATGATAGCGGGGTGAACAGGCAGTGGCTCGGGTGGTTGTTGTCCTTGATGATCTTTTTGGCCTTCCTGTGACATCGGGTGGTGTAGGTGTCCTGGAGGGCAGATGTTTACCCCTGGTGATGCGTTGTGCAGTTCTCACTACCCTCTGGAGAGCCTTGCGGTTGTGGGCGGAGCAGTTGCCGTACCAGGCGGTGATACAGCCCGACAGACGCTCTCGATTGTGCATCTGTAGAGGTTTGTGAGTGTTTTTGGTGACAAGCCAAATTTCTTCAGCCTCCTGAGGTTGAAGAGGCACTGTTGCGCCTTCTTCACCATGCTGTCTGTGTGGGTGGACCATTTCAGTTTGTCTGTGATGTCTACGCAGAGGAACTTAAAACTTTCCACCTTCTCCACTACTGTCCCGTCGATGTGGATAGGGGGGTGCTCCCTCTGCTGTTTCTTGAAGTCCACGATCATATCCTTTTGTTGACGTTGAGTGTGAGGTTATTTTCCTGACACCACACTCCGAGGGCCCTCACCTCCTCCCTGTAGGCCGTCTTGTCGTTGGTAATCAAGCCTACCACTGTAGTGTCGTCTGCAAACTTGATGACTGAGTTGGAGGCGTGGCCACGCAGTCATGGATGAACAGGGAGTACAGGAGAGGGCTGAGAACGCACCCTTGTGGGGCCCGAGTGTTGAGGATCAGTGGGGTGGAGATATTGTTTCCTTCCATCACCACCTGGGGCCAGCCCGTCAGGAAGTCCAGGACCCAGTTGCACAGGGCTGGGTCGAGACCCAGGGTCTCGAGCTTAATGACAAGTTTGGAGGGTACTATGGTGTTAAATGCTGAGCTGTAGTCGATAAACAGCATTCTTACATAGGTACTCCTCTTGTCCAGATGGGTTAGGGCAGTGTGCAGTGTGATTGCGATTGCGTCGTCTGTGGACCTATTGGGATTGGAGTGGGTCTAGGGTGTCTGGTAGGATGGAGGTGATATGATCCTTGACTAGTCTCTCAAAGCACTTCATGATGACGGAAGTGAGTGCTACGGGGCGATAGTCATTTAGCTCAGTTACCTTATCTTTCTTGGGAACAGGAACAATGGTGGCCCTCTTGAAGCATGTGGTAACAGCAGACTGGGATAAGGATTGATTAAATATGTCCGTAAACACACCAGCGAGCTGGTCTGCGCATGCTATTAGGACACGGCCAGGGATGCCATCTGGGCCGGCAGCCTTGCGAGGGTTAACACGCTTAAATGTTTTACTCACGTTGGCTGCGGTGAAGGTGAGCCCGCAGGTTTTGGTAGCGGGCCGTGTCGGTGGCACTGTATTGTCCTCAAAGCAGGCAAAGAAGTTGTTTAGTTTGTCTGAGAGTAGGACATCGTGGTCCACGATGGGGCTGGTTTTCTTTTAATAGTCTGTGATTGACTGTAGACCCTGCCACGTTCCTCTCGTGTCTGAGCCGTTGAATTGCGACTACTTTGTCTCTGTACTGACGCTTAGCTTGTTTGATTGCCTTGCGGAGGGTATAGCTACACTGTTTGTATTCAGTCATGTTTCCGGTTGCCTTACCCTGGTTAAAAGCAGTGGTTCGCACTTTCAGTTGTGCGCGAATGCTGCCATCAATCCAGGGTTTCTGGTTGGGGAAGGTTTTAATAGTTCTACGGGTACAACATCACCGATGCACTTGCTAATAAACCCGCTCACCGAATCAGCGTATACATCAATGTTGTCTGATGCTGTCCGGAACATATCCCAGTCCACGTGCTCGAAGCAATCTTGAAGCGTAGAATCAGATTGGTCGGACCAGCGTTGAACAGACCTGAGCACGGGCGTTTCCTGTTTTAGTTTCTTCCGTCACGCAAAGTAGCAAACGTTTAATAGAATTGAACGCACCCCAGCTTGACTCTCGTGATGGGTGTTCTAGAGTGCACTCGCACGTCTCATGTTTAGCCTAGTGGTGTGCAGTGTTTGAGAATCTATTTTGAAATGTCAGTGGTATAATATAACATTTTGTGCTATTTAAAAGGAATTATACTACTTCCAGTTAACATTATATTTGTTGTAAAATACATGTTTATTGTATCTCCTTTGAGCTGTGTTTATTGTTTCATGTATGGATCACCCACCTGTCCTTGGTAGGCCTATGTCCTAACGGACCATTACCATTTGGCCTTGAGAGCAGAGAGGCCTGGTCATGTGTAAACAACGGGTAGTTACTTTAGCTTTCAGATGTGTGAGATTATACATGTGTACATACTGTATCTTCACAATCACTGTTGCACTGTGGGCCAGCAACACTTAATAAAACCACTCCGTCTGCTGTGCACTGTGTGCTCCAAAACCCAACTAACTAGGCTGCCAGGTCCGTTATTCATAAAATGTATTGTGAGTTCCATTGTATCACTATTATGCCCTAGTAAGTACAGTATAGCATTAGTGGGATATAGACTTCACACCACAGAGATCCTATTGAATTAGTATTCTAATTCCATATTCTATGCTTCGCACTAACAACAGATAACTAGGTTCCATATTAATACCAATAGACTGTGTGCATAACTTGGTCTAACCTGACCTTGTAGCTTAATGACCCAGAGTTTGTCCTGGTCAGGTCACATGATCAGGAAAAACTCCTGGGCCCGTATTCATAAAGCGTCTCAGAGGGGGAGTGCTGAACTAAGTATAATCATTCAGGGTTCTCTGGTTTGTCCCCATAGGGGAACCCTTTTTGGTACTGGGTAGAACTCTTTATAGAGGGTTCTATCCAGGCTTATGATTAACAGGCCACATCAGACCTGCAAGTCACATTATGATGGCTTGCAAAGTTATGTGTAATTCCTATTGGAATCCAGCCAGTGTCAAGATATCCAACAAGTGGAATTGCTAATCACCTGAAACCTGCATTCAGCATAACTGCCAGGGAAGTGAAGATTTAAAACCGTGACTACCTCAAACATCTAAACTGGAACAACCATCTCATTAACGGGTGCAATAAATCCAATTACTAACAGATTGAATTAGTTTAGAAAACTGTGTTATTTATCTTTGTGTAGCATAAAATTAATCAACCAACCAATACAAAAACACAGATTTTACAGTAAAACAAACAATTCTGAAAATCTCCCTGCAATAGAGCATGATGGGAAATATTATACACACTGAGCGTACCAAACATTAAGGACACCAGGCTCTTTCCATGACATAGACTGACAAGTTGAATCCAGGTGAAAGCTATGATCACTTATTGATGTTTTATTTAATTCTTTTATTTCACCTTTATTTAACCAGGTAGGCCAGTTGAGAACAAGTTCTCATTTACAACTGCGACCTGGCCAAGATAAAGCAAAGCCGTGCGACAAAAACAACAGTTACACATGGGATAAACAAACGTACAGTCAATAACACAATAGAAAAATATGTATACAGTGTGTGCAAGAGAATGAACTAAAGAGAAAAAAGGAAAAGACAAGAAAACAGCAAACAATGCCTTTTTTTTTTTTAAACAAAAGAATACATTTAAAACAAAGGACATCAAGGACAACTCAAATCATAACAGCATAACAACACCAAATATTCCAAATTTTGTTGGTGGCAAGAATTCAATATAATAATTTTAGCTGAAAAGCATGTAGTCTTGAATCTTGCGTTTTATATATCAACTCATACACCCTGTACCATGGAATCGGTACATCAAAAATCTCTTCCCAACTATTTTGCAATCTGTATGGCACAGTTGTCAACATCCTGGTCCTCAAATGAAACTGGTATACTTTCCTATTTATGCTATTTTTATTCCTCTGCCAGTTTTGATCCTTTATATTGGGCAGACAGACCAGTTCCCTACCTCCTCCCGCTGCCACCTGCCGCCTCCATTTTTGGGGTAATGCTCTAATCAATTGGTGTTACTCTTATATTGAGCAGACCTTCCCATACAACTCCATGAAGGACATAATTCTACCATTCCAATTTACAATATCACTTAAGAACTAAATACCATTTTCAAACATCTTTCCCATAAATACAGGTATTTTATCAACCAGCACATTTGAGTTCAGCCATAATATTTGTTGTAATATTTGTTCTATCTTGTCAGGGGAATGAAATTGAAATTGTAGCCAGCTCTGCAATGCTTGTTTGAAAGAGATACTTTGAAAAAAGTATCATTTTCAATTAATCGAAAATGAGACATGGCAATCTGCACAAAGACAAAGGCAATTTTTAAAAAATGGATGAGCTTTTCTTAGTAATCTACTTGAGAACCATTTAGGGTTCAAATAAAACTTTTGAATGAAGCTTTTAGAGAGGTTTAGTACTTTTATATTTAATAATCTCAACCCACCAATTCATATTCATTATATAGATAGTCATGTTTTATTTTGTCTGGTTTAGCGTCCCAGATAAAGCAAATTTTTTTGCTCATATGATTTGAAAAACGAATCATCAGGAGTAGGCAGCGCCATAAGTGAGTAAACTGAGATATGAGGAGTTAATCAGGGCAATTTTCCCATAAATAGACAGGTATTTACCTCTCCATGGTTGCAGGATCTAGTCTATTTTTACAAGTTTTCTATTGAAATTCAGTTGTGGAGCTTATTTATATATTTTGTGATATGAATACCGAGTATGTCTACTTCACCATCAGCCCATTTTATAGGTAACTGCAGGGTAATGTAAAAGTTGTATTTTTTAAGGATCCAATACGTTATATTGTACACTTATCATAATTAAGTTTTTGTCCAGAGTGTACAGAAAATGTATCTAGATCTTCAATGAGATATTGCAGGGTTCTAGCTTGCGGACTTAATATAAAACTTGAGTCATCGGCATACATGGACACCTTTGTTTTTAAGCCTTTGATTTCTAATCGTCTAATGTTATTATTGGATCTGATTTGAACTACTTAGGGAGTGGTGGGGCGCTAGCGGTTCACACAAAACACATTTCACAGCAAAAACAAATCCCTTACCTTTTGAAGAACTTCTGCTGAGGGCTTCCCAAGTGTCCAACGAAGACATGTAATGGTACTTTTGTTAGAAAAAGTCATTTATTATATGCATAAATCACCGTTTGGTTGGCACATTATGTTCATATAATACAGCGTCCACTCGCCCATTGAACCGTGAAGAGAACTCGTTCAACCTATACCTATACACTTGTCCAAGAACAATCAAACCTCATTGATAATGTATCCTTAGGAACACTTTTATGTATATTTACTATAATATTTCAACCGGATTATAAACTGGACGATAGGAAAGGAAAAAAACCACAGCGCGCGCGAGCGAGCCCGTGAACGCATCCTCTGTTTACATCCGATGACCACTTCGAAATTCTTCTTCTATTACCATCCAGAGCAACTAAACATCATCAAACACTGTCTAGAGACTGTTGACATCCAGTGGAAGCAATAGGTACTGCAATCTTACTCCTATATATATGTCTGTTTTCAATAGGGAGGGGTTCAAAATGAGACCATGTGTCAAAAACACTTTTTCCAGGACAGAAATTCCTCGGGTTTTCGCCTGTTATATCAGTTCTGTTATACTCACAGACAATATTTTAACACTCTTAGAAACTTCAGTGTTTCCTATCCAATAGTACTAATTATGTGCATATCCTATTGTCTGGGCCTGAGTGGGAGGCATTTTACTTTGGGCACGCCAGACTCTCCAAAACCGTCACCTCGGGAGCCGCTCCCTAAGAAGTGAATAACTAGCATTTCGATGGCCATAACGAATAGATATGGTGACAGCGGACACCCTTGTTTAACTCCTCTTGACAATTCAAAACTCTCTGAGAAGTAGCCGTTATTTACTATTTTACACCTGGGGTTGCTATACATTATTTTTACCCATTTTATAAGAGAATACCTGACAGACTACCATTTCTATAGGAGTAGTTAAAACAATCTAACAATGGAGCTTTTAGCATATAAAAAATACTTGATATACCTCTACCGGAATGCCATCAAGCCCTGGGGTTTTTCCAGACTGAAAGGATTTAATAACATCAAAAAGTTCTTTCTCTGTAATTTGGCCTTCGCACTGATCTTTCTGTACATTTGTTAATTTTACATTATTTATATTATTTGGAAATAATTCCTTATCATCTTCATTCAGTGGGAAAGGATGAGATGGAAAAGAGAACATCTGCCTAAAATAATTCGCTTCCGTCCTGCAAATTCTTTTTGTTAGCGTTCCTGTATTGGAGATTCCGGAAGAATTTTGTGCATTTTTCTCCATATTCCATCCAGTTTGCTTTATTTTTGTAATAGATTACATCAGATCGTTCTTGAATAAGTTTGTATCTCTGTAGTATCATTTTATTGCTATCTACCTGTACTATTAGTTCATGGATTTCCCTTGTCAGTCTTGTCTCTTTAGCCAGAAACTGCTTTTTTATTATTGATGAATATTGAATTGAATGACCCCTGAAGGTACATTTAAAGGTATCCCAAACAATAAGGGGATTTGCTGAACCTATATTATACTGGAAGAATTCAGTTAAACTTTTTCCACGCAACTTCATCTAAGGATGTAGTGAGTTTCCTGTAAACAGTATATGTTATATTCCTTTTCTTTCAGCCTTTTTTCTTTTAGTGATCTTTATTTTAGTGTCACTTGTTAATCTACTTCAATCAGTGTAGGTGAAGGAGAGGAGACAGGTTAAAGAAGGATTTTTAAGCATTGAAACAATTGAGACATGGATTGTGTATGTGTGCTGTCCAAAGGGTGAATGGGCAAGACAAAATATGTAAGTGCCTTTGAACAGGGTATGGTAGTAGGTGGATTTTTCATGCTCAACAGTTTCCTGTGTGTATCAAGAATGGACAACAACCCAAAGGACATCCAGACAACTTGACACAACTCAGTGAAAATGGGCCAGCGTCCCTGTGGAACACTTTAGACATCTTGTAGAGTCCATGCAACTCAATATTAGGAAGGTGTCCTTAACGTTCTGTACACTCAGGGTGTGGTTCTAAGTAGAACACTTCTTGCCTCCCAAAGAATCATCAAAGAACCCTTTCTTCAAAAAACGGTTCTTAGGATGTTAAAGGTTCTAGGTAGAACCCTTTGTCTTACAAAGAACCCTTATCTTCCAAAACCGGTTATTCTGATTAAAATGATTCTTGGTAGAACCCTATCCCTCTACAAAGAACCCTTTTGGAACTGTTTTTTTCTAAGAGTATAGGATCAGTATTGCTTTTTATATTAAACTGAATAAGATTACATGGACAGGGAGGACCTGATCCTAGAACCGCACTCCTACTCTGAGGTGTTGTGAGAATACCATCCCTGGCCTTATGAAGCACTCCTGGCCTTATGAAGCACTCCTGGCCTTATGAAGCACTCTTGGCGTTATGAAGCACTCCTGGCCTTAAGAAGCACTGAACTAAACAGTAAACCTCTCCACTCTCCCTTTCATTTCAGTAGTGGTAAATTGGTGATAAAACAGTGGAAAACTGCTATTGTGTGGCAGTGCAGCCTGGTGGTGTACTACTACCTGCGGTGTGGACTGACAGTTAATTAAGCCTTCAGACCTGGAGCATCGCTACTCTGTATCGTGACCCTGTTCTGTGACAGAGCTAGCATGAGAAGGGCACAGGGACGCCATCGGCTCCGAGGCCAGGCACCGTGACCTCAGGAGGTGAGAGGGGGGACTAGCACTAGCTCTCTTTTCATTACAATGTACACTCTCTCTCTCCATTCCCCTCATTCTCTCTCTCCCTACTGAACCTGTACACTCTCTCTCCCTACTGAACCTGTACACTCTCTCTCCCTCCATTCCCCTCATTCTCTCTCTCTCTCTGCTGAACCTGTACGCTCTCTCTCCCTCCATTCCACTCATTCTCTCTCTCCCTACTGAACCTGTGCTCTCTCTCTCCCTCCATTCCCCTCATTCTCTCTCCCGCACTTTCCTTCCTCTTCTGTCATTCCTTCACCCCTCATTCATTCTCTCCCCAACCTTTACATCCTAATCTCTCGCCCCCCTTGCCCACTACCTCTCTGTTATTTTCTCCTTTTGTACTCTTAATCTCGCTCTCTACCTACCCTTTATCTCTTTCCATCTCTCCCTCCCTCCCTCTAGCCTTTACCTTCAGCATTGCTCTGTCTACTTACAGTTACCTGGCTTGGTGTATCGAGTGTCCTGAGAGGAACTCTACACTGGCAGAGACTATGGTAACATGGTGTGGATTTCTGGGCCCTTGTACAGTAGTAGTGTCCCTGTCTGACTCTATAGAGACCACGGGAGGTTGGTGGCACCTTAATCTGGGAGGACAGGTTCATAGTAACGGCTGGAGCGAAACGGTATCAAATACATCAAAACACATGATTTACATGTGTTTGATGCCATTCCATTCACTCCATTCCAGCCATTATTATGAGCTGTCCGCAGCAGCCTCCACTGGTAGAGACTGCCCAGAGACAAGTCCATGGTTATCACACTAGAATGTTACTGAGAGTCACATAAATGATTGCACTGTTTTTGATATTTGGACATAATTTTGATAAAAACACTGAATTACACTGTTCTGAATTAGAGTAGTTAAACTTGCAACTATATATTTATTTAGGACACAATGTTGTGTACAGTTTCTAACTGCCCAAAGGTCCTGTCTAATAAGCATGTTTAAAAAAGTGGTAATCTCATCCCATATCAAGCTCATTAATTTGTTCTGCAACTTATCTCAACTTGGGCTACTATAATATTGATGATTTTCCTTACCACAAGTTTTCCCTATCTATCCCTCTATGGCTGCTTTACACAGACAGCCCAATTCTGATCTTTTTTATATGAAAATGTGACCAATTAGCGGGAAAAGATATCACAATTAGGCTGCATTTACACAGGCAGCCCATCTGTCCCAATTGGGGCAATCATGTCTAAAAGGCTTAGATTGGCTACACCTGAAACCTGTTTGGGAGGGTGCAATGTTGAAGCGTGTACAGATAGGAATGTATTGTGTAAAACAGATAGGTTTGCGTGTCATGCTGAAATAGGAAAACAAGTGAACTCTATTCATTATGTTAAATGATAAGATCACCGATTGCCACCAGCTGTCTCTAATTGAAACCTAGGCGAGTCAAGGTGCCAATACAAGGAGAGAGCAGCACTCTCACAGTTAAAACTGGAAGGCTCTAGCAGGTTGTCTGTTGCCATGCTATAGCTACTGGGGAGTTCTACCGTGGTCTATTACTGAGCTGATTGCTATGGCTCTTGGACACTCTAAGGTAAGAAATGGGTTATCTTCAATAAGTTGTGTTGTTGATGGTGTGCTGGCCCTTTACTAACCAGTCCCCCTTGCTTTTCAGGGTCTCTTGGCTCTGTTTTGTGCTGTTTGTAGGCAGCACTAGTTTTCCTGCCCAAAATGATGTTTTCTGCTCTTTTGATTGAAATAATTAGTCTTGACTTAACACAATATTATGATTTAAGCAACTTGTTCTTTTGAAAATGTTACTTTGATTTGACCTGATGTACTATGGTTTTTAATCTTCAGCCTTATTTTTCTCCCTTAGGCCAGAGTTCTTAAACTTTGAGCTTAAGCCCCAAATGAGATGTTTATTGTCCTCCTATGACCCAAATTAAGAATAGCGTAACTATATATAGATGTATTGTAGTGAACGACCTTTGACATGCCCAGGGCCCCCCTTTGGTCCTTACCCGTAGTTTAAGAAACTCTGCCCTAGGCTATTTAGCTTCATGGAGTTTAAACTGCCACTATGGAGTTTTCTTTTTCTCATTCCAGTCTCTCTGGCCAGTATGGTTGTCCTTGGCAACATGTGATTTTGGTGCCACCAGAAATGTTATGTAAAGTTCTCATTTGTTTTGCACAAATTGAAATGGTTAATTGTACTTCATGATTGTTTTTAATTCAATACATTTATAGGCTGTATTTTAGTTTGTTTCATTGTCAATTGTTTTCAAGCTTACTGAAGTTTTAATATTCAACTTGGATGCATTTAGTTTCAAAACATTCTGGTAGATTGTCTGCCAGGAATGGTAGCTGGAGAACGGTGAAACACTATGGTGAGCTGGTTGTACCAACAGTGGTTCCTGAATCCAATGTGGCATATTTAATTTTCTTAGTATTTGAGGTACTAGAGCCAAATTCATATCTATTACCACCCCATTCCTGAAAGCTAAGACTCTCAGGAACATGTACACGGAGGACGCATTAGTGACATATCACTACCATGGCAGAACTAGGACATTTTCAGCTTCCAGGAATTGTGTACAGATCCATGGGGCTGTGCATTATGTTGAAACATGAGGTGGTGGATTAATGACCTGAAAATGGGCCTCAGATCTCGTCACAGTATCTGTTAAACTGCCATCGATAAAATGCTGTTGTCCATAGCTTATGCCTGCACATACCATAACCCCACCGCCACCATGGGGCACCTTGTTCACAATGTTGACATCTGCCTGCGACAGTTTAAAACTGGGATTCATTGTGAAGAGCACAGTTCTCCAGTGTGCCAGTGGCCATCAAAGGTCAGCATTTGCCCACTGAAGTCGGTCACAACGCTGACCTGTACTGGACAGCTTATCAGGGATGTAAACCAATTTGCAATGCTTCTTGTGCATATGCATGCATTTCTGGGACATTATTTCAGCTCATTAAACATGGGACCAACACTTGACATGTTGGGTTTATATTTTTGTTCAGTGTATTGCTTTAGAGCCCTAAACACAAGTAGATTGGTCCTACTGTTCAAATATTTTAAAAAAAATGTAGCCTTACACAACCGTTGCTTTACATAATAACAAGAATGTGCCCCACTACGTGGCTTAAACTTCAATAATTAAACTATAGGCTGTTTGTCACACTTGACACTACGCAATGACCATAACCAAGCTGCCACTTTTCCAGTTGCAGAATATTTTCTGTGGGAGTTTCAGAAAAGCAAACTAGGTGCATATTCTATATTCATGGCTGTGAAATTTCATACATGGTGGTAGCCAATTTGAATCTGCTCCTATTAACTTCTTCGGGATTGATGTCCAGTCCACGGGAAGGTTAAGCTAATGCGATTAGCATGAGGTTGTAAGTAATGAGAATTTTCCCAGGACATAGACATATCTGATATTGGCAGAAAGCTTAAGTTCTTAATCTAGCTGCACTGTCCAATTTACAGTAGCCATTAGTGAAATAATAACATGCTATTTGAGTGCACAGTTTTGACCATGGAAAGTTATTAGGGAGGAAGGCCCTAAAAATTGTCAAAAACCCCCAGCCCCCCAGTCATAAACTGTTTTCTCTACTACCGCATGGCAAGCAGTACCGGATTGCCAAGTCTAGGACAAAAAGTCTTCTCAACAGTTTTTACCCCCAAGCCATAAGACTACTGAACAGGTAATCAAATGGCTACCCAGACTATTTGCATTGTGGTGCCCCCCCCCCGCTGCTGCTACTGTGTCAAATATGCATAGTCACTTGAACTATACATTCATGTACATACTACCTCAATTGGCCCGACCAACCAGTGCCCCTGCACATTGGCTATCTGCACTGTCCCACCACCCACCATCCCTTTTACGCTACTGCTACTCTCTGTTTAGCATAGTCACTTTAACCATATCCACATGTACATACTACCTCAATCAGCCCGACTAACCGGTGCCTGTATGTAGCCTCGCTACTGTTATTTTTCACTGTCTTTTTACTGATTTTATTTCTTTACTTATTGTTCACCTAATACCTGTACTGTTGGTTAGAACCTGTAAGTAAGCATTTCACTAAGGTCTACACCTGTTGTATTCGGTGCACGTGACACATTTATTAATAAACAAATTAGGCACATTTGGGCAGTCTATCTACAAAATTTGAACAGATGCAATTGTTCACTGGACTTATCTAAAACTCTGCACATACCCTGCTGCCATCTAGTGGCCAAAATCTAAACTTTACCTGGGCTGGAATAATACATTATGGCCTTTTGCTTGCATTTAAAAGATGAGATTATCTTTTACCAGATCTGTGTTCTCCTACATTCCTTTCACATTTCCACAAACGTCAGTGTTTCCTTTCAAATGGTACCAAGAATATGCATATCCTTGCTACAGGCAGTTGATTTGGAGGTCATTTTTAGACAGAAATTGAAAAAAGGGGCAGATCCATGAATGTCCATTCTGAGCACAACACATGCTATAGCAAGAAGGCATGGAGGGGACAACTCATTGTCATAAGCTACTGTAAAAGTGATGTCAATATTATCGCGTAGACTAATGTAAATTAATGGTAGCTGAGTAGTTTGCTTACTATTACACTATTGGTCCTACTACTGCGACTTACAAAAATACCGGCCTATCTGAAATGCAGCCATACACGAAACTGTCATTTGAAGTTGAAGAGGAGCCTCACAAAGACTGGTAGCCCAAGATGCGCTCATTAAAAAGGCACACGTAACATTAATTCAGGACCGTGGACAGAAGGCTATCACCAGTCAGCGCGCTGAAAGGGTCAGTTTAGCTGCACTGCCAACTTCGGCAACAACTGGGTGGACAGCCAGACAACGACAACAGGGCTCACCTCGCCACACAACCAGTAGGCTAAATTGGTAATTGTCCCTATACATCAAATGACGCAAAGCTGTAGATCTAGAAATTCGTACCATTGTGCAACAGCTTTGCTTCTGTCGCTCTCCTCACCCCTACCTGGGCTCGAACCAGGGACCCTCTCCACTGGTGGCACACATTGACAAGTCACCCTCGCAGCACCGTTATCCATCGCGCCACGAAAGCCGTGGCCCTTGCAGAGCAAGGGAAACGACTACTTCAGGGTCTCAGAGCGAGGGACGTCACCGATTTGGAACACTATTAGCGCTCACCCCATTTTTAACGAGCTAGCCATTTCACACCGGTTACACATGCAAGCAATGACAATCACATATCTAAAAGATGCATTGCAGTAAAAAGCAAAGGCATAAACTATACTTTGCATAAAATCTGCCAAACAACCAGTAGGTTTACATGGTTGTTTGGCAGGTTGTAGCTGACCATTTTAGAGTTGCTGTGTTGAACGTCAACCTTCTGATCCATTCTGTTTCCTGGTGAAATGTACTTGTCAGGTCCCGCACAAATGCCAGCTGGGCTTTTCGTTGATCTAACACACTGCATCTCTTCACTGAATACGTTATTCAGGGTGGAGAGAATGTTTGAGTAGGGTCCGCTGACAGCAGTTGCAATTTTACTTAGCAGCACTCTTGACGGGCTGGTATTAAATTTGCTGCTAGGCTCTGGTTGTGCCAGCAGGCTGCTCGACATTGTTCTCTGTGAATGTCCCCCCCTACATTGGTAAAACCGGGCCATTGCAATTCATAACATTTTATGGGGCAACAACTGAGGGAGGGCACAACTGAGGGAGGGCACATTCTTTCTGGGGGTCCATGCCCAGCTTATCCACCCCGTAGAACCGGCCCTGCCAAGGTAGTGAAGTCTCATTTATCTATCTAAACTGGAACCACCATCTCAATAACTTATGCAGTAAGTCCAACTCTTAAGATCTGGGTTAGCTTAGAAAAATTTGCTTTCCTTGTAGTATAAGAGTAATTAATGTGCATGCAGAAACGTGGTGTGTGTATACTTACATATATATAAGTTTTAAACTGCAATATTAATTTGATTCTGTTTTTAAATCATTAATGCATTATTAATTCAATTTGTACACTACACATTCAAATATTGAATTTCAAAACCAATGAACATTTCTGGTGGTACTGAAGTAACTCAAATCTGCTACGCTTCCTGTCACTTTGTAATAGCCAAACACTGTCACTTAAATAGTTTTTCTATTTAATGGTGATATTGAGATACTATGACAGTATATCTAAATATGTTTATCAGCTCATGTAATGTTAAATGATCACGTTACTATATTCAACACGCTAACGTAATGAGCTACCTGAAGCTGAATGTCTAAACTTTCTATCCAGCCCTGACCCTGTGAGCAGGCTAGAGCCAATATTCCTGGAGCCTATGTACCCCAGTGTAACAAGGAGGGCCTGTACACCCCAAAGCAGAGCCACTGCTCTACAGGATACTGCTGGTGTGTTACCGCAGAGGGACAGATGTCATCTCTCTCCACTCCTCCAGGCTCTCTCCATTCCATGTGTAGTGAGACTGAGTCAAGCATGTGTACTATCATATCACACTTTGAATATTATAATCAGATTGGTGTACTATTCGATTACCAGTTGGCGGCATGCCATTAATTGTTATTAATGTTGTAATTTATTGTCCTTCAGTCCCTGAGCAACCAGAACAAGTCCCATGCAGCCAGAAGCTCCCAGAGAAGACTTCAAGACCCAGTGTTTCTGAGGAAGCAGGACCTTTTAAGGGCAACCCACAGGGGTATTGGCTATGGGTTCCAAAGGCCTCTCAGAATGTTGGACCTCCAATGGGTGGCAGCCCAGACACATCCACACAATCTCCAGAATCCACTGGTGGCCAGCAAGATAAAGGAAACACATCTCGCTCTGCTGCTGAGCAGCAAGAACTGTCCCCATGAATCAAGCAGTGTTGCCCCCCCCAGCTTCCATGATCCTGTTCTACCTCCATCCAGCATTATTTTTCAAAACCATAACGACTATGAACGAGACAGTGGTCTTCTCCAACACCCGCTACTCCCCAGGAGACACAGCCCAGCCCTCTGTTAGTGTTGTGTCCCATGATATCAGTAAACCTGTGCCTAACCAGCCTCTCCTTAGACCAAGTGCTGGATCCAAAGGAGTGCAGTATCCTATCCTCAGGTAATGTACTGTTAGAACATGTGTCCAGTAGTCTAATTTGGATGACTGACAAATATTTCTCCCCACATTGATGCATGAATGATGGGCTTTAAGGTAAGTGTCAATTTGTATGGCATTCCAAATGTGACTTGCTTTGATTACTTGGTACTGTTTGTCTACATCCTATAGGTTCTAAATGATGCTCACCCCCCAATGGAATTATATTTTGCTGTTCTGAATTCATCAATGGTTATTTTGGGAATGTAGATTTGCTATTGCTTAAAATCTAACATAGTCAGGTTTCCTTTACCCTTCTATATAGTTACAATCTGACTCCAAGAGATTCAAACACACAATTACATTTCAGATACTGAGAACTTGGGTATTGCTGTAAATCCTTCACTAGCGTTTCCAACCAGCCTAGAAATGACTAAATAAAGGCCTCCAGCTGTGACTGGAGAACTGATACCATTGGTATGTAGTCATTAAGTGGCTCTGCATGCACATGATTAATTCATCAAACTGAATGTGAAAGTTCACCAAAGGAGGCACTGTGTACTGACCCTGTACTGTAGTTTACCTTTTCTGTGGAAAACTGTTAGCAAATGCCATATTTGGGAGAAGCCTGAGAAGTGGCCATGCTGCACTTTGAGTAATTTTGAGGACACTGGCCCCATCCAAGTTTTTGGTGGATATTAAGAGTTGCTGACGGGAAAGTGTGAATAATGACCTGACTATCAAAAAGCTATAAGAAAGACAATGCATCTTGTCTGAACAACAATGAGAATATAATTATGATAGGATGGGTTTACACTTCAGGAGAACGGACTGCATAAACTATACATGTCAGTGCAGTCAAATCTCCAGCCAGCGACTAGAGCCAATCATCACCTCACTGTCTGGACGGAACAGTTTTCAACGCACTCAATACCTAGGTGTCTGGCTAGACTGTGAACTCTCCTTCCAGACTCACATTAAACATCTCCAATCCAAAATCAAATCTAGAAATGGCTTTATTTTGCAACAAAGCCTCCTTCACTCATGCTGCCAAACTTGCACTAGTAAAACTGACTATCCTACCGATCCTCGACTTCGGCGACGTCATCTACAAAACAGCTTCCAATACTCTACTCAGCAAACTGGATGCAGTCTATCACAGTGCCATCCGCTTTGTCACCAAAGCCCCTTATACCACCCACCACTGCGACCTGTATGCTCTAGTAGCTCTCGCTACATACTCGTCGCCAGACCCACTGGCTCCAGGTCATCTACAAGTCCCTGCTAGGTAAAGCCCCATCTCATCTCAGCTCGCTGGTAACCATAGCAGCACCCACCCGTAGCTCCAGCAGGTATATCTCACTGGTCACCCCCAAAGCCAATTCCTCTTTTGGCCGCCTTTCCTTCCAGTTCTCTGCTGCCAATGACTGGAACGAACTACAAAAATCATTGAAACTGGAGACACTTATCTCCCTCACTAGTTTTAAGCACCAGCTGTCAGAGCAGCTCACAGATCACTGCACCTGTACATAGCCCAACCAGCTACCTCATCCCCTACCGTATTCATTTATCTTGCTCCTTTGCACCCCAGTATTTCTACTTTGCACATTCATCTACTGCACATCTACCATTCAAGTGTTAAATTGCTATACTTTAATTACTTCGCCACCATGGCCTATTTATTGCCTTACGTTCCTTATCTTACCTCATTTGCACACATTGTGTGTATATAGACTTGTTTTTCTACTGTATTATTGACTGTGGGTTTGTTTACTCCATGTGTAACTCTGTTTGTCACACTGCTTTGATTTATTGTGGCCAGGTTGCAGTTGTAAATGAGAACTTGTTCTCAACTTGCCTACCTGGTGAAAAAAAAAGCTATACTAGACCACTTTAGACTACAGTACATAAAATCTATCTAAACAGTTGTGTATGGGGAAGTACTTTGGTTCTGGTGGATTCAGAAGCCTTCACTGACTGTATCCTTGCTCTTGAATGAATAGCAGACTTTGTTGCACTCTGAGCACTGCTTTGAGATGTATAGTAACCGCACAAAGGAACAAGCAGCTAGCATCTTCACTTGTAGATTGCTAATGGATTTTGACATTAACAAAACTGGCTTGTGGAAGGTTCAACATCCCTCAAGTACAGTGGTATGAATATTAGTGCTCAACTGTCAATACTATAGGAAGTGCATCACACAGTATATGGAAAGTGGATACCCTAATGCTAACATGAGTGTACACATGTAAATTACTGTACACATGCAAATATGAGCAGAAAATTGGGTTACCTTGGCACTGGAATCCTTGTTTCCCAAATCCCCTGTGAAAAGCAGTAAGAAGGAGCAGTGAGTGACAGGACAGATGGTGTTCTTACCTGTACTTCTGATGCACCAAGTCATACAGTAGGGTCCCACTGGCCAAAAGCTGGTTGAATCAACATTTCTTTCATGTCATTTCAACACGTGACAACATTGAATCAATTTGGACTTGCAAAAAGTCAACAGGTTTAAAAAAAAAAAAAAAAAAAACTTAACTTAAAACCCAAATCCAATGATGTGAACTGTTTTGAATTCAGGTTAGTTGACAACTCAACCAAATGTAAACCAATTAGATTAATCTGTGCCCAGTGGGGTAGCTCTGGTCCAGGGCATTAGTGTGCTTTCCTCCACTAGTAAAGGTAAGCGCACACTAATGCCCTGGACCAGAGCTAAAAGTAGAGTTACTGCTATATCATTTGATAGTATTCATGTACAATAGATGGCGAGTTTAGACGTTTCCAGGCTATAACTCATGAGCATGGCAAGATGTGTGGAGGAGGGAAATTAGATTTCAAAAGAAGTGGAAGATCAATTAAATAGCCTACTGAATATGAACGTTTTAGAGTGCAAAATAAACACAATATCTGATACCTTATGCCTCTGATTAAGGGGGTGTATATTTCTTGGCAAGATGAGTAATTATGGGACGAGTTTAGTATGGCCTGGTTGGAAAACAATTGTCACATTAACATCAGTTAGCCTAGTGGTTAGATCTTTGGGCCAGTAACCGTAAAGGTTGCTAGATCGAATCCCCGAGCTGGCAAGGTACAAATCTGTCGTTCAACCCCTGAACAAAGCAGTTAACCTACTGTTCCTAGGCCATCATTGTAAATAAAAATGTGTTCTTAACTGACTTGCCTAATTAAATAAATAACATTTTTAAATCCATACAGTTCGGGAGCACAGTTCTACTGCTGATTTCTAGTTGCCAATCAGCGCGCAGAAGGGTGTTTTTGTAATGTGAAGGGCGAGCTTCATATGATTTTATGAGAATCGCGCCTGTGAAATTAACTGTTCGCATCATGGAATTTATTTAACATTTATAACTAGTACATTCAATTAAGTTATCATTTGAATTAACAAATTATACATTTTGATTAGGATAAGCGCCTAATAGGCTAATTATGAGTCTAATAGCAGTGCCTCTCTCAAAACAATTTAACACTACATAAGGCACAACTATTCTACATAATACAAAACAACAAATAAGGTAAACAGTGAAATACACCAACACGAGCGGAATGACGAGAGCGCACCAACTTTTCCTCTCCCCTTTCACACAATGACGGGTGCGCAGGAGCATTAATGCTTACCATATGAAGTCTGTGCAATGACTGCAGAATGTCGGTTGCTTGAAAAACCTGGCAGTAAATTTGTGATTTTTGACTTCATGCACGTTTTTCTGCCGCAAAGCACCTTTGCGGGCGAAACGGTTCCCAACCGCAGCTGAGTCGCTATAATGTAAAAGATGATGATCAGCCATTGCAGAAAAAAAGTAGGTTACACGGTCGTACGGTTCAGTTTTATTCCAAGGTATCTTCACTTGTATTTCTGCACGCTCACTAAAATACTATAGGCTACCGCAACTGCGAAATAGCCACTGGACAGCGGGTTTCCCTTTTTGTTATAGCCACCGCTGAGCACTTATTTTTCATTCTAAGTGACGTCAATATGATATACAGTGTTGAGCTGCAGCTGTTGGAAATTGCAAGTCAACATTGCCATCATGTGGATGAAGTGTATTGTTACAGCGATAGGTTATTCTCAGAAAATAATCTGTATTTAGGCTACTTTTTCCATGCTCATCTAGCTCATATAGAGTAGACCTATATAATTTCTGGTAACAAATATGTTTGTACCTGGGACAATCCCTGTTCAACCTTATTTGTTTCCAAAATCTACCTCTGTTGCACAGACCGCTTTCTTTATTTTCATCGTGAACAGGCTGCGTGACCTTGCCTCACCACATAGATTTCTGGGTCGTTCCACCAATTCTGTGCCTTTTGTGCGACTTGGTGAAAAAATCTTTGGATTTCACCTCATTGTAACAGTCTGCCATAAAGAGCGCATGTTCAATAATAAAAAAAACGTTTCCCATCTCAAGATGTGTAAAAAAAAAAAAAAAGACAAAATAAGTACCTAATTAAGTGCCAAATAAAGTAACAGGTTTGACCATAACAGGATTGATGATCTCATTTTAAATCATCCATAAATACCATTGTGACGGGAATGGAAGCTTGTTGTGTGCCCGGATCTCACGTCTGGGACCTGTTGGATTGGAGGGTGAGGGCTAGGGCCATTCCCCCCCATAAATGTCCGGGAACTTGCAGGTGCCTTGGTGGAAGAGTGGGGTAACATCTCACAGCAAGAACTGGCAAATCTGGTGCAGTCCTTGAGGAGGAGATGCACTGCAGTACTTAATGCAGCTGGTGGCCACACCAGATACTGACTGTTACTTTTGATTTTGACCCCCCCCCCATTTGTTCAGTGACACATTATTCAATTTCTGTTAGTCACATTTCTGTGGAACTTGTTCAGTTTGTCTGTTGTTGAATCTTGTTATGTTCATATAAATATTTACAAATGTTAAGTTTGCTGATAATAAAAGCAGGTGACAGTGAGAGGACGTTTCTTTTTTTGCTGACTATGTATAGCGTAGAATGTTAAATGGAATTTTCGAAAATGCAAAAATGTACTCTGGGGGGTGGAGTGTACATGTTTGCATGTAAACATACAGTAACCAGTCGAAAGTAACATCACAGCAGACCTGGGTTCAAATAGGCCTACATTTATGCATATTTAAATATTTGTATTTTAAATGTTGCCGAATCCATGATTTATAGGTATTTGAAAGCATAAAAAAATATATAGAAATCCTGTAAATAGTCCTATTTGAAACTATTTACAAATGGGCCTAGTCTATTTGTTTCCAACTATGATTATTTTTTACCTAGAACCAAACATAACTGTGCATAGTAAACGCAGGTTTGCATCACATAATTATGTACAACTATTTAAGTCTATACTCAGTGCAACATACTCAGTGCACAGAAAGGGCATCATTTTGAAAATGACAGCACGAGCACTTGTTTCATCAGCTTTGACAGTTTCTATGACAACAAGGACGCTCCCGTTTTGTGTTTACGGAAAAAGGATGTGACGTAGGACGCACTCTGTGTAGCAGAAGTTTGAACCGTTTAGATCAGCAGAAGCTGGTAATAACTACTAACTCTACTTTTCCCAGTATTGTCGCACAATGTTAGCTTGAAGTGTACTATCGTAATTATCTAACTAGCGAGTAAAATTAATACAAATTAACAGTGAATACTAAGCGCGCGGCCTCTGTTTTTGTCGTTTCGATGTGCTGCTTGAACTACTGTTAGCAACAGAACTGATGCTAGCCAGATTTCTACTGTAGCTTACGACGTTAACTTAGCTAGCTGCACCATTATTGGCAAACTAGCTATATGTCAGATTCAGTTGTGAGACATAGCTAGTAGGATAGATATGCCGTCCTCACTTTCTCGATGCAAGTCAAAGTGTCTAGCAACGGTTCAGTTATTATTAGCCATCTGAGCTTGGTGGCTCAGTTGGTGTGTAGCTAACTCTTCTAACGTCAGTTCTATGCAGGGATGCCGAATTGATGACAGTAACAGCAAATACTTGCTACATTTGTATTGAAACCTCTAGTTCTGAAGTTTGTAGTTTAGTTGCGCATGTTTTTTGTGAAGCAATAGCTCAATGGTCCTCGGAGGGGCGGAGTGGACACGTTTGCATGTGAACACAGTAACCAGTCGAAAGCAACACGTTAAATGTGTGTTATTCCCAATGTGCAGGACATTATGAACAAACAAGAGGAGACATGGGAGAAACTGAACTCAGAGTTTGACCATCACCTGGTTGACATGAAACCATATGTCTTAAAACTCCCCCACAAGACAGGTAGGCCTACAGTAAAATGAGTTGTATTACTAAAAAGCAAGTGTTCTATAAATTGTAATTTTCATATGTGTTATAGTTAGTAGTACATTGATTGTAATTTCTTGCTCCCTATTTGACCTCAGAGCGCCAGCAATGTGCCCTGTGGATCAAGAAGCTGTGTGACCCTGGTGTATCCGGCTCGGGCCTGATGGGACTCAAGAACCGCAACATGTACGCTCGCCTGCTCCTGCATATGCTCAGAAGAGGGGTCCTGGAGGGCCCTTTCAGCCACAAGCCAGAGTCAGGCAGTCTCAAGACTCTACCAACATATATGGTAAACAAACAATCCTCGGTATAGTACTAAAGAGCACTGATGCTGTAAGCTACTATAAGTAGTATACTTTCTGCTCTATACTGCTAGTAGGCTGCCCATGTTGCTTATGTTTATTTGTTTAATTCACAATATTCAGTTTTATAGTACTTTGTAGACACTGATATATGTTTTTGACTGTTTTAGATGGCTAAACTCAGCTCTGCACCTTTTCTCATTGCCAGTCCATCTACTTTGACGAGCCTCTATGTGGCCGGGGCCTGGAGCAGAGCACTGCAGGCCTGCCTGACTGGGTAACGGGAGAGCTGGGCCAGGGTGACGACTCCTGGGACAGCCTGCTCAGAGAGAGGGCCAGCTCCTCACCCACAGCCTACCCTAACACACACAGGTAGGTTATTCCCTGGCATAGACTAGAGCTTAAGCTACATACTCAACTGCTATGCCTGCCAGCTACAGTAGAAGTCTGCTGAATTCAAACACACACAAGTGTCTATTCTGGAATAGACCACCTCACCCTCTGGGCAAAAGTGGTTGAGTCAACATAGTTGCCTAGTTATTTCCTCTTACTTATTTAAAGTCCCCTGTTAATGGGACCTGTGTGATTCTGCATTGACTTTTCCCACAACCTGAATATGCTGGACTGCCCTTGAATTCTGAAACATTGTCTAGGCTACTCAACATGTTTTTTTACAGTAGTTGCATATATACTTCAATGTAAAAGATAAACTGTCTGTTCACCTGTTAAATCTGACTGTATGTTATACGCCGCATTGCACTGAGTGATAGCCCTTATTCCCACGGACACAGTAGTGTGACCTAGGATGGGAAATATGAAACCACTTGAAGCTGGGATGTCCCTCCTGCCATTGTTATTAGCTCTTCCGACTGTACATGAACTCCTGGCGGAAACCTACGTCACAGCCACTGACAAAGCACATGCCGGCAATCCTTACTGCTGCAGGAGAGATCAATCTGATAGCCATTATCTAAAATAATTATAGATTTTAAACAAACACTTTGTTTGTCATAGACGGACAATATTAATATGAATTGAAAGGCGAGTTCCTACCGAGTTCAGGAAGCCATGCTAGAGCTCTGTGAGACGTTTACAGCGATGGGGGCAGACATCAAGAGAGACCTTTTGAAAATATGCAAATTTTCTCTAACACTAAACAGACAAATTTGTGTTTTACAGTTATAAGGAAGGTGATGTCTTATAGTTAATCGTTTTTTATAAATTGATTATACTATATTTAGAAAGCATATAAGTAATTTCAAGCCTTGTTCATACAGTTCTGTTCAATAGGAAATACATAATTTAAAATATTTCATATTTGTATCATATTTGTACTGTGTACTTGAGCTTGTGTCCTGAGAAGTGACGACACCTCAGCAAATTATATCTATATTTACCAGATAGGGGAGATTTGAACCTTTCTTGGAGTATGCAGCGTTACTAGTTATTGTTTATGGCCCTCATGCTAAATAATTACTTTTGGGGATTATGTAGACTACATTTTCGATTACATTTAGTTACATTTAACTAGTTTTTAATTCATGTAATCACATTGCATTGACGCAGCTATTTCGTTGAATTTACACAACATAATCGACAAGGTTGGGCTCTTTTTGCGCAGTCTGTATTGTTTTCGGCAGCTTGACAGAATACCTCATGACAGTGCAATCAGAAATGGACAGTGGACACTTGCTTTTTTGTATAGGCTACTGCATGGTCCCTAGGCTTCCTGTTTCTAGGTTCTTAAGTAGTCTGAACCTAAATATGCTGGACCCCCTGTGACTACTTTTAATTATTATAATTTTTTTTTTACAATAGGTTACTTACAGTAGTTGCTCATTGTATGATGCAGTGAACTACTTTATAAAATGCATAACTTTATTTTTACAATAGAGCAGTTATTCCCAAACTGGGGTACACGCAATGCAGTCGGGGGTATGGCAAATAAAAATGTGATTCACATAAAACATTTAAAAAAATTCTGCACATTTTCAAACAGTCCATTTATATTTTCCAACGGGGCTATATATTTGGGTGAAGTTTTTTTCTCACCTGAGTAGGGTCATTTCACTGCCAAAAATAAAATTAAACCATCTTGTGTTCAGCGAAATAACAATGTCAAATAAATGTAGCCTAGTCAAATAATTAACATCCAATCACATTAACCGTTACTCTCTCGCGGGAATTCCACTAACGGTCCGTATGTAGCCAAACGTAGCTGCTGCTCATGTTGGTATCTGTACTGATGGTGCAAAGCCATGACGAGGAGACATAGTGGAGTGGTAATGCACGTGCAAGCAGTTGCTCCCGACGCCTTTTGGGTACACTGCAGCGCGAGAGGTTCTTGCTGCCAAGGGAATGCCTGACGGCTTGAAAAACGTTTTGGATGCTACAGTGAAAATGGTTAACTTTGTTAAATCAAGGCCCCTGAACTCTCGTGTATCTTCTGCACTATGCAATGATATGGGTAGCGACCATGTAACGCTTTTTCAACATACAGTGAGGGGAAAAAAGTATTTGATCCCCTGCTGATTTTGTACGTTTGCCCACTGACAAAGAAATGATCAGTCTATAATTTTAATGGTAGGTTTATTTGAACACTGAGACAGAATAACAACAAAACAATCCAGAAAAACGCATGTGAAAAATGTTATGAATTGATTTTCATTTTAATGAGGGAAATAAGTATTTGACCCCCTCTCAATCAGAAAAATGTCTGGCTCCCAGGTGTCTTTTAGACAGGTAACGAGCTGAGATTGGGAGCACACTCTTAATGGGAGTGCTCCTAATCTCAGCTTGTTACCTGTATAAAAGACACCTGTCCACAGAAGCAATCAATCAATCAGATTCCAAACTCTCCACCATGGCCAAGACCAGCTCTCCAAGGATGTCAGGGACAAGATTGTAGACCTACACAAGGCTGGAATGGGCTACAAGACCATCGCCAAGCAGCTTGGTGAGAAGGTGACAACAGTTGGTGCGATTATTCGTAAATGGAAGAAACACAAACGAACTGTCAACCTCCCTCGGCCTGGGGCTCCATGCAAGATCTCACCTCGTGGAGTTGCAATGATCATGAGAACGGTGAGGAATCAGCCCAGAACTACACGGGAGGATCTTGTCAATGATCTCAAGGCAGCTGGGACCATAGTCACCAAGAAAACAATTGGTAACACACTACGCCGTGAAGGACTGAAATCTTGCAGCGCCCGCAAGGTCCCCCTGCTCAAGAAAGCACATATACATGCCCGTCTGAAGTTTGCCAATGAACATCTGAATGATTCAGAGGACAACTGGGTGAAAGCGTTGTGGTCAGATGAGACCAAAAGGGAGCTCTTTGGCATCAACTCAACTCGCCGNTCAAATCTTGGGTGAGAACCTCCTTCCCTCAGCCAGGGCATTGAAAATGGGTCGTGGATGGGTATTCCAGCATGACAATGACCCAAAACACACGGCAAAGGCAACAAAGGAGTGGCTCAAGAAGAAGCACATTAAGGTCCTGGAGTGGCCTAGCCAGTCTCCAGACCTTAATCCCATAGGAAATCTGTGGAGGGAGCTGAAGGTTTGAGTTGCCAAACGTCAGCCTCGAAACCTTAATGACTTGGAGAAGATCTGCAAAGAGGAGTGGGACAAAATCCCTCCTGAGATGTGTGCAAACCTGGTGGCCAACTACAAGAAACGTCTGACCTCTGTGATTGCCGACAAGGGTTTTGCCACCAAGTACTAAGTCATGTTTTTCAAAGGGGTCAAATACTTATTTCCCTCATTAAAATGCAAATCAATTTATAACATTTTTCACATGTGTTTTTCTGGATTCCTTTCTTGTTATTCTGTCTCTCACTGTTCAAATAAACCTACCATTAAAATTATAGACTGATAATTTCTTTGTTAGTGGGCAAACGTACAAAATCAGCTGGGGATCAAATACTTTTTTCCCTCACTGTACAGAAGTGCGCTGGTTATCAAGGGGCAAAGTATTGACACGTTTTTTTTAAATTGAGAGACAAGCTTAGTTTTCTTTACTGAACATAATTTTTTCTCACACGACCCGCCTATCTGGGTGATATTTTTTCTCGCCTGAATGATCTGAATCTAGGATTACAGGGTCTCTCCGCAACTATATTCAACGTGCGGGACAAAATTGAGGCTATGATTAAGAAGTTGGAGCTCTTTTCTGTCTGCATTAACAAGGACAACACACAGGTCTTTCCATCATTGTATGATTTGTGTGCAAATGAACTCAAGCTTACGGACAATGTCAAATGTGATATAGTGAAGCACCTGAGTGAGCTGGGTGCGCAATTACACAGGTACTCTCCCGAAACGGACGACACAAACAACTGGATTCGTCTTCCCTTTTATGCCCTGCCTCCAGTCCACTTACCGATATCTGAACAAGAGAGCCTCATCGAAATTGCAACAAGCGGTTCTGTGAAAATGTTATTTAATCAGAAGCTACTGCCAGATTTCTGGATAGGGCTGCACTCAGAGTTTCTTGCCGTGGCAAATCGCGCTGTTAAGACACTGATGCCCTTTGCAACCAATTACTTGTGTAAGAGTGGATTCTCGGTCCTCACTAGCATGAACTAAATACAGGCACAGACTGTGTGTGGAAAATGATTTAAGACTGAGACTCTCCAATACAACCCAACATTGCAGAGTTATGTGAATCCTTTCAAGCACACCCTTCTCATTAACCTGTGGTGAGTTATTCACAGTTTCTGATGAACAAATAAGGTTTCAAATGTAAGATGGCTAAATAAAGAGCAAAATTATTGATTATTATTATTTGTGCCCTGGTCCTCTAAGAGCTCTTTGTCACAACCCGGTTCGTGGGAAGTGACAAACTCTCACTCATTCTTATGTTTAATAAATGTATTGTATAGTGTTTGTGGCAGGCTTACAATGATGGCAAAACACAACATTTGAGAGTGCGCTGACCCTGGTTCTAGAGGGGGTACGCAGCTGGAGGTTGAATGTTTGAAGGGGTACGGGGCTATAAAAGTTTGGGAGCCACTGCCATAGAGAATCAGACAAAAATCTAGGCTACACTCTTTGCATAGTCAAGCCTATCTCAAAATACAACACTGCCCCTTTAAGGCTCTCCTGGAGGATGGTTGGCCACACTGGTAGCCTATAAAATACTGCACATTACAATTACAACCAAATACTTTTTATGGTTAAATAGTTTCCAAATTCTAACCACCTCCGCTTAGATTAAAGATGGGGGATGTGCGGTGCGCAACAGGCACTGTCCTTCTTTCCCTTTCCTTCACTTTCTGTTCTTGTGACCATTTGATCTGAACGAACTGTGCCTCAAGCATGTCGACAGAATCAAGCTTATAGACGTTAATGTTTATTATCCTTCATTATATTTGTCTAACATGACTGGTGTTTAGCCTACATTTATGTAATTAAAAGTCTCATTAAAGTTTGCCTACATTTTCTGCCACCTCCCTCATGTCAGCGTCAGTTTGGACATGAGGCTGTAGCCAATATGCATATCACCTACATAATGACATCTAGGATTTTTTATTAATGTACATGGAAAATATATTTGAATATTGTTCCAATGTTAGCCTCTGATCCAATTCTGATCGGTGTATTTGTTTGATATTGTGATTTTTGTGATACATTGTTTTGTTTCCATTCAGACAACTTAATTCTATTTTTTTTTTTTTTTTTTACTTGTCCCGGACAAGAGGACAAGCATTAATGTCGAGCCCTGTACATAGCCAATCTATTTACTAGGCTGCTACCCACTGTGCAAAAACATTGTTTCCATGTAATTTAAAAAAATAAATTCAATGACGTTCAATCAACATGGGAAAATTATTGGATTTGCAAAAAGTCATCAACGTAAGGGAATTTAGTATTTTTTTCTCCCCAATTTCATGATTACGGTCTTATCTCATCGCTGCAACTGGCCAACTTGCTTGAGAGAGACGAAGGTCGAGTCATGCGTCCTCCGAAACATGACCCGCCAAGCCGCGCTTCTTAACACCTGCCCGCTTAACCCGGAAGACAGCTGCACCAATGTGTCGGAGGAAACACCATTCAACTGATGACCGAAGTCAGCCTGCAGGCGCCCGGCCCGCCACAAGGAGTCGCAAGAGTGTGAGGAGCCAAGTAAAGCCCCCCAGCCGTACCCTCCACTAACCTGGACGACGCTGGGCCAATTGTGCGCCGCCCTATGGGACTCCGGGTGATGGGCGGTTGTGACACAGCCTGGGATTGAAGCCCAGGCTGTAATGACGCCACAACACTGCGATGCAGTGCCTTAGACCGCTGCGCCACTCTGGAGGCCTTCACCCAACTTTTAACCTAAATCCAATGACATGGTTACATTTATTGTTGATTTCACGTTAGTTGACATCTCAACCAAATGCAAATCAAAACTAGACGTTGAAAGGATGTCTGTGCCCAATGGGTAGGCCCAATTAAATGAGGGAGGGAGGAGGAGACCTGTAATGCTTTGAATCTACTTTTTTTTTTATCTGGGCCAAGGGTGATGTAGGGACAGTGGTGAGTGGTTCTTGGAAAATGTCGTTAAACATGTGTTGATAGGGACGACTAGTTGCTTGCAGTGGAAAATTCAGTGGCATCTTGAGCCAAAGAACCATTCAGCTCAGATTCATGGTGGTTCTGTTTGTGGGCCTATGTGTATAGTCACTTTAAAGATACACGTACATTTGATTTTGATGTGCGAGATGATACACGTACGTTGGCATGATGTACGAGATGTCCTCGTTACAAATCCGACCAGTTACACAAGCATGTCTAACGGTAACCTCAATTAGCCTAAGTACACTGGCTGTATTGAAGAGCTGTATATTATTTTGTCTGACTAGTGTCTGATTGGGAAAAGAGCATTTAAAGAGCGTATAGATCACAGGCTGAAGGCCTGATGGAGAAAATAACTTAGGACACATGCTCTTTAATGTGTCTCTCCCATTTAGATAAAACTCTAGGGACCTAATTTGACTCCTTGCGATGTATGATCTTTTGATCTCTGCCTCATGCCATTAATCAGGCAATGGGGTGATAAGTCAAGTAGTCATTTATCTTTGGGTTGCTTGCAGGTTAGGCTTTATCAGCAATCCTGTTCTAAATTCGGCAATCCTGTTCTACACTGAGTATACAAAACATTAGGAACCCCCTCTCTAAAATCTCGGAAGTATCTTGTTTTTGGGCTTCTGGGTTTAGAAACTCTGCTTTTAACTGGCTAGGAGAGAGACACCATATTTGGCTGGAGTGAGTAAGTTCCAGATTTGGCCACAAGATGGCGTTACTCACCGGCAGAACCCTGATGGTTCTCTGTTCTCAACTGATAAAGTCTAGTTTGTCCGTGTGAAAGGAATGGGGATAGCAAGCTGATCCAGGTTAAGAGATCAACCTCAGAGGCCCTGGTGTGTAGCCAATGTGCCGACTCCTGGTACTCACATGTCACTTATGGATCAGGCCTTAAACACGCCATGACTGTCTTGACACGTTGTTGTCTTTGGCGTGCCTTGGAGAGCTCTGAGAGAAGGGGGAGAGAGACAAAGTGTGTATGTGTTGGGGGAGCCAAATCTTGACTCGGCATGTGTGGAAGTGTTGCATTCATTACTATAGACGAGGGGAATTTCTGGTCTTTCTCCCCTCATAGCAAACAGGCAAAGGTGGAAGGATGAATGCGTGGTAGTGGTTAGCATCATATTTCTTAAACCCTATATGTTTCTTATGTGAATCCCTTCTGTTTCTCTCTCTCTTCTCTTTTGTTTTTCCTCTTTCTGTTTTACTCACTCTGACTTCTGTCTATCATCTGAGCTCCACACATGAGAGCCCTTAACCTCTCCCTCTCCATCCCCCTCGCCAAGTGTGACAGTAACATTGTCCTTGCAGCAGCAGACATCAAACAGTTTTTATAAACGACCTGTTTAGCCGCCTAGGGTCTTTCCCTGTAAGGCAAGAGTCTGTTCGTTGACCTTGCCTCCAGGTGGTTGAGTTAAGGGGTCCACGTCTTGTTTGTGCCCCAGGGTCTGGCTGCCTTCCTTGGGGTGCCTGAGGGTGAGACCTAGGGCCTCTGGCTCCTGCACCTGGAGGCCATGGACGAAGCATATAGATGTCAGGCTGTTTTAATAAGACTGGCTGCAGCAGCAGACACACACACACTCCCCCTCTCTCTCCCCTAGCCCCGACCTGCCTGGCTGGCACAGCTTTGATCTCTGGGCCTCCAGACACATCTGATTCAATTATCCTCATCCACCTGTTGACTTTGAGGCCCGACATTGCACTGCTCGCTTGGCCCCCGGTCTGCCTTTCGTGTGTGTGTGTGTGTGTGTGTGTGTGTGCGTGCATACTTGAGGGGAAGAAAGTGTGCCTGCTAGTTTTCACGTAGGCTGCTTTTACAGATTGTAGAGAGACACACAAAGGATACAAAATATGCACGCCATTAGTTTCATGATGATAAGTTTGACTTCAACTGACACTGTAATTGAGAACATACAAGTTTTGTATCATTCAGTCTCGCTCTCTTTATAACAGAATGTAGACGCATAGAGAGTGCCCTCTCCTGGCTCTGATGCTGAATTTCACTGGTCCACCTTCTCTATCGCCCTCTTATGCACAATACATTTTCTTTAGAAAGGCAAGTGATCTTCTGTGGTCAAACTGTCAGTCTCTTGTGACAGAAAAGTTCTTCATAGAACTCTGGAGTGTTAAGGACACGAGGAAAACAACAAAGCGAATATATAGACCTAAATGACTGTAGTTAAAAGTGCCCTAGAGAAATAATTGGATGTTTTCATCGCATACCTCGGTACATTACTGGTTGTTCTTTCTCCGATCGTCTCCACCCTTCCCTAATTGTGCAGATTTATTCAGTCATTGTTAAGCCGGTGTAATTGCCTCCAGTGTATATGCTTAATTAGCTGGTAATACTAATTAATGAAGCATAGCTTGTCAGAATCAGTAGCCGCGGTTCCCATTGTCTCTTGGTTGTTCAGTAGGCATGAATTGGAAGAAAAAATGTTTTGCTAGGACGTTTCCTAGTGCAGTGATTCCCAACTCTGGTCGTCGAGTACCCTCAACAGTACATGTTTTTTGTTGTGGCCCCAGACAAGCACACCTGATTCTACTTGTCAACTAATCATCAAGCCCTTCACAAGTTGAATCATGCTTTTTTGTCTGGGGCTACAACAAAAATGCGTACTGTTGGGGGTACTGAGGGACTGGAGTTAGGAAACACTGTTACACTGCCCTCAGTGCTCTGATTCTGTCAGAGTCAGCAGAGGTTCCCATTAGTGATGCACCGATATTACATTTTTGGCCGATACCGATATCCAATATTATCCTTGCCAAAAAAAAAAACGATACCGATAACCAGTATTTTTAAAATTTGAGCGGACTTTTAAGCATTCTAGTACAGTTAAATCGTTAATACACACACATTGACACAGCGGTCTAAGGCACTGCATCTCAGTGCAAGAGGCGTCACTACAGTCCCTGGTTCGAATACAGGCTGTATCACATCCGGCTGTGATTGGGAGTCCCATAGGGCGGCGCACAATTGCCTCAGCATCATCCGGGTATTGCCGGGGTAGGCCGTCATTGTAAATACCCCATTTCATTGATCCCCAATCCTTATGTAAAGCTGTACAATGCAATATGAATGTCAATACACAATAGGCAGACTGGGGAGGTGATTTCACACAGTCTCGCGATAAGAGCTACAACGTTAATATTTGCATAAACTCTTCACAGTTGTGTTCTGTGGGTGTCACCAACTAGACTGATACCCCATTTCATTGCTTCACATTCCAACCTTGTTTAACATTATCTAGTCTAAATGTGGCATGATTCCACCAATTGTAACCTTCTGCATCACTTTCAAAGAGGTACTTTTATTTTTAAGGCAAACCGCAAATTCCACTATTGTGCCTAATCCTTATTGTGGCTAGCTTCACAACACATACCCCGGTCTGGTTGAGCCTCACTAGCCAGATGAAGCTAGCTGGCTGCTTATAACGTTAGCTTTGGACAACAGGGTTATGTAGCTGGCTAGCTATTTATTTTCATGATCTGAAGTTCAATTTCAATCGGTGAACAACAAGTGGCTACCTAGCTAATACTTACTCACAAGGATTCCTAAATCATTGCTAAGAATAATGAAAATGACTGCAGTTTCTACTGGTCATTGTTTTCAGGCTGGTTGTATTGGTGCTTGCTAGGTACCAAGCTAAAGCTAGCTAGCTAACCCAGAAGTTGCAGTCGAACAAATAATGCTTTATTATTGCTTGTTTGCAGACTTTTTTGTACAGCTTTGACAGTGCTACTGATAGTAGTGGTGGCCCTTGGATTGCACGTGCATATTAAGAACACAGAACATAATATAATAGAACTGTGTTATTTGACGTGTCAAATTAAAAGCTTATTTAACGCGTCAAATAGTGTTATTGTCAAATAGTGTTATTTGACATGTATCTTTTTTGACACGCAAAGACCCAAACGGCGTTCCATAGTATGTCGTGAAGCTAATAGCAGTGCCGCTATTACTAACATCTGAAAAATAGCGCACTTCGTAGTGTGTACCGGTGCTCAACCAGTCCCGAAAGCCAACATCACCCACGACAGAGAACGGTTGATTGTCAAGGGCAATGAATTCCATTATCTTGGCGTTAATGGATTTCACCTATGAGTTGTCTTGCTGTAATGTTCTTACTCTTTAAAATGACTGCTCGACTTGATGACCGCTCGGTCCACACAGCAGACATTGTGAGCTAAGTTAGGAATGCTGTGTTGCATGTGTAGCGCAACATTTTGTGGCGTTATTACGTCGTGTGTATAGGTATGCATGTCAGCTTTGACATCGGTTTTGCACATTGGCGTTAAACTAGATATCGGGCTGATACCGATGTTGGCATTTTTAGCTAATATCGTCCGATTCCGATATGTTCACCGATATATCGTGCATCCATAGTTCCCATTGTTGTCCACTCTCTCTCACTGAATGATGGGGTGTATAGAAATGTAATGAATAGGGCTGGGACTTGCCAGGGACCTCACAATACAATATGACGATACTTACAGTACCAGTCAAAAGTTTGGACACACCTACTCATTCCAGGGTTTTTCTTTATTTTTACTATTTTCTACATTGTAGAATAATCAAAACTATCAAAACTATGTATCATGTAGTAACCAACTAACTATCATGTAGTAACCAAAAAAGTTTTAAACACATTTTATATTTGAGATTCTTCAAAGTAGCCACCCTTTGCCTTGATGACAGCTTTGCACACTCTTGGCATTTTCTCAACCAGCTTCATGAGGTAGTCACCTGGAATGCATTTAAATGTTTCATTTTTTTTATTTAACCTTTATTTAACTAGGCAAGTCAGTTAAGAACAAATTATTATTTAGCTCTAACGGTGCAGTAATATCTAACAGTAACATTTTCACAACAGGCCAGCATCCCGGAGTCGCCTCTTCACTGTTGACGTTGAGACTGGTGTTTTGCGGGTACTATTTAATGAAGCTGCCAGTTGAGGACTTGTGAGGCGTCTGTTTCTCAAACTAGAAACTCTAATGCACTTGTCCTATTGCTCAGTTGTGCACCGGGGCCTCCCACTCCTCTTTCTATTCTGGTTAGAGACAGATATTCCATAGAAAATCAGCCGTTTCCAGCTACAATACTCATTTACAAGATGAAAAATGTCTACACTGTATTTTAACGGACAGAAAATGTGCTTTTCTTCAAAAAATAACATTTCTAAGTGACCCCAAACGTTTGAACAGTAGTGTACGTATGAGATGAGTTATGCAAAATATATGTATTATGGCAAGAACAGCTCAAATAAGGAAAGAGAAACGACAGTCCATCATTACTTTAAGACATGAAGGTCAGTCAATCTGGAAAATTTGTGCAGAGAGTTACCTCTGCTGCAGAGGACAAGTTCAATAGAGTTAACTGCACCCCAGATTGCAGCCCAATTAAATGCTTCACGGAGTTTAAGTAACAGACTCATCTCAACATTAACTGTTCAGAGGAGACTGTGTGAATCAGGCGAATTGCTGCAAAGAACCCACTACTAAAGGACACCAATAAGAAGAGACTTGCTTGGGTCAAGAAACACAAGCAATGGACATTAGACCAGTGGAAATCTGTCCTTTTAGTCTGTCCAAATTTGATATTTTTGGTTCCAACCGCCGTATCTTTGTGAGACTCAGAATAGGTGAACAGATCTCCGCATGTGTGGTTCCCACCGTGAAGCATGGAGGAGGTGTGATGGTGTGGGGGTGCTTTGCTGGTGACACTGTCAGTGATTTCTTTAGAATTCAAGGCACACTTAACCAGCATGGCTACCACAGCATTCTGCAGAGATACGCCATCCCATCTGGCCTCCACAGTCACCCAACCTCAACCCAATTGAGATGAGTTTTGGGATGAGTAGGACCGCAGAGTGAAGCAAAAGCAGCCAACAAGTGCCAAGCATAGGTGGGAACTCCTTCAAGACTGTTGGAAAATCATTCCAGGTGAAGCTGGTTGAGAGAATGCCAAGAGTGTGCAAAGCTGTCATCAAGGCAAACGGTGGCTACTTTGAAGAATTTGTTTAACACTTTTTTGCTTACCACATTACTCCAAATGTATTATTTGATAGTTTTAATGTCTTCACTATTGTTCTACAATGTAGAAAATAGTAAAAATAAAGAAACTCTTGATTGAGTAGGAGGGTCCAAACTTTTGACTGGTACTGTAGGTGCTGAGACGATATCTATTGCGATTCTCACGATTCTATGTATTACGATTCGCTGTTCCAAACATATTGCTCACCTTGTCTGCTGCTCCTGGAGAACAAGAGAGAACCATGTAAAAGTGAGTTTTAATCAGTCATGGAAATAAAAGTGCTGAAAACATGTTGGCTCACCATTTAAAAAAGATGGATAACAAGCTAGAGAAGAAATACCAGAGTTTTAGAGCAGGTACAGCTGACTAGCGCTAGCTAAAGTTAACTACCTAGCTTATAATTTTTTTTACTTGGAGTTACTGAAATAATGTGAAAAATAATAATATTGCGATACTCTAATGTATTGATATAATGTATTGATCCCACATCTCAGTCATAGTAAGTATTTTTTTCCTCTGTAAAGTAGCTATCAGCAAAGCCAATGCTAGTAGGAAAAAGTCAAGTGCGAGAGGCAAGGGTGTACTTTTTTGAGAGTAAAACTTTGAGCTAAAAGCATAGCTGCATCAGAAAGTACAGCTGTACGATCTTAATTTGATCACTCTTTTGTTGCTCAGAACTTTTGTTGCTCAGGAAATAGCCTCACCAGCTAATAGCCGTTCAAATCATGTTGCTGCAGTATTATTTTGCTGCGACAAAACAGGTCAAAGTATAAAGATCCTACATCTGTACAGCACGACTCACATTTGATGAGTTACACATTATATTGATAGACATAATGTAAGCCAGTGATTGAGTGAAGCTGTTTCCTGTAATATAACCAGTGATACTCAGATCTTTGTATTTTGTTGTTTTCTTCAATCTTTCCTAATGTAAATCTCTCTCCCCATCTCTTTTTCCCTCCCTCTCTCTATATATCTCCCTCTCCCTCCCTCTCTTTCTCACATTTCTCCCTCCCTGTCTTTATCACATTCTCTCTCTCTCTCATTCCCTCTGTATCCAGGAGAAGACGGCTATATGAGATGTCTCCATCTCGGCCCCTGGCCTCCAGCCCAGTGAAACGCTCTTCCGAAGACCATAACAAAGGGGTCAGCAGTACTCTACAACACTCCTTGTCACTATTTGGGAACTCTTTTTTACATTTAGCCTATTTTATCTTAGTTAAGGAGTCTTACATTTCAGGCAGGACATATTCTATTTTGTAATGACGTTCTCCATCATATCATACCATTGATTGTATTTCCACACAGTAGGTTGAATGGCTGCGGCACAGACAGTATGACATTACACTCACTGTGCGTGACACTCATACTTGGCGTACCGCGATATCAATGATAATAAACACTGTGGGTGACATTTACAGGCCATGAATCAGGACTAGGACCATTTTAATCAGCCTGGTATTTCCATCATTTGTCTGTGTAATATGAGGTGTTAACCTGGCAGCGTGCCTAGTTCTGTTACGAGAGACAAAGAGAGAGGGAGAGGTCCACCCTCCACCTAATTTCAATCGGGTTTAAAAAATGCCTACACTTCATTGGATATTTCTCTTTCTTAGGTATCTCACCCTCGCCAAACCCCAGGCAAAACCTGACCCGAAAACGTCAGCACCCTGGAAATGTTCACATTTTTATAACGTGTATATATACAAAATGTTCACAAAACCTGATCCTGAATCAACAGCAGCACTCTGGAAACGTTTGCATAACATTCCCGTAAAGTTCACATTATATAACTGCGTTTCAGGAATGGCGTGCCCTGTAACTAAAGACTGAGCAGAACAACAGAGGGGAGAGCGTTGTGACCCCTGGACTGGAATTTAGACTGCAGGGGGACAGGACGGGGACAGTAATGGTCTGGAACCGCCAAACATCTGGCGTTTGTAGGAGAGGAGGAGGAGAGGGAGGCAAAGAGGAGAGGGTGGGAGGCAAAGAAGAGAGGGCGAGAAGAGGAGAGTAAGGAAGGAGAATGGAGGGGAGGAGGGTAGGGGGAGGAAGAGGGAGGAGAGGAGAGGGAGGGGAGGAGAATGGAGGAGAGGAGGTTTAGGATAGGGAGGCAAAGAGGAGAGGGAGGGAGGGAGAAGAGGAGAGTAAGGAAGGAGAATGGAGGAAAGGAGGGTAGGGGAGGAGGAGAGTAAGGAAGGAAAATGGAGGAGAGGGAGTGATGGAGGAGAGGGAGTGATGGAGGCAAAGAGGAGAGGGAGGGAGGCAAAAAGGAGAGGGAGGTAAAAGAGGGGAGGGGGAGAAGAGGAGCGTAAGGAAGGAGAATGGAGGAGAGGAGGGTGGGGGAGGAGGAGAGGGAAGAGGAGAGTAAGGAAGGAGAATGGAGGAAAGGAGAATGGAGGGTTGGGGGGAGGAGGAGAGGGAGTGGAGGAGAGTAAGGAAGGAGAAGGCAGGAATGGAGGGTGGGGGGGTGGAGGAGAGTAAGGAAGGAGAATGGAGGAAAGGAGAGCGGAGGAGAGAGAGGGGAGGAGAGTATAGTAAAGAAGGGTTGGAGAAGCAGTTGGGTGGGGCTGGGTGATAAGAATACAACACACCCTACTGAACAGTATGTGCACTTGTTGTCCCACACTCAGTATCACCTATTCTCTTTGGTCCCTAGGTGGATGGCCACAGGAAGCCAGTGGTGCCGTCTCCTGACGACAGTGACCTGGAGGCTCGCCTCAACAGCTGGAACCTGGGGGTATGTCTGCCAGGGCCACGTTCAGTAGCCAAACGTTGTTGAATGGCAGATAGAAATGCCACGAATAGAGCCAACGTGATTCCATATTCTAGTCCGATAAGCATGCATAACATACACTATATATCAGTGGAGGCTGCTGAGGGGAGGACGGCTCAGAATAATTGCTGGAACAGAGCAAATGAAATGGTATTAATGTATTTGAGACCATTTCACTTATTCTGCTCCAACCATGACCACGAGCCCGTCCTCCCCAAAATAAGGTGCCACCAACCTCCTGTGGAATATATACAAAAGTATGTGGACACCGCTTCAAATTAGTGGATACGGCTATTTCAGCCACACCCATTACTAATGGTGTATAAAATCGAGCACACAGCCCTGACCTTAACCCCATTGAACACCTTTGGGATGAAATGGAAAGTCAACTGCGAGCCAGGCCTAATTGCCCAACATCAGTGCACGACCTCACTAATGCTCTTGTGGCCTGAATGGAAGCATGTCCACTCAGCAATGTTGCAACATTTAGTGGAAAACCTTCCCAGAAGAGTGGAGGGCGTTATATCAGCAAAGGGGGGACCAACTCCATATTAATGCCCATAATTTTGGAATGAGATGTTCGATGAGCAGGTGTCCACATACTTTAGCTTATGTACTGTATTTCTGTCTGAATGTTCCAAAACGTGTCCTGCTAAAAATCGTCCCTAGGTTATTCCATGTCTGTAAACATCGTATGTACAGTATATAGGCTTTGGATTACAATTCCTGCTTGTTTGAAGCAGAGGGGGAGCCCTAGAGGCCTGAGAAGCATATTGCGGTCACAGCCAGTTTCATGCTGGTTATATGAAATATACCACCATTGGATGAGAGAGTACCCCATGCCCAATAGACTACACATTGCCTGTCACACTGACACACAACTACTGACTAGCACCTACACAGCTGCAGTGTCTGTCAGACCACAGGGATACAGTCAGAGAGCAGTGAGATGAGGGCTAGAGGAGGAGGAGGATGATGAGGGAGGAGGAGGATGATGAGGAAGGAGGAGAGGGAGACAGAGTCTTTAGATGTGCTCCTGTCTCCTGTGTCTGGAGAGTTCTGGACCTGGGAGAGATGAGCACTACACTGATGTTGTCTTTATTCCCTTATTTATTCTTTCTCTCTCCCTCCCCCTCCACCTGTACGGGTCTCTCTCTTTTTTTGATAAAGTTGATGATTCTCTCTCATCCCTCTCTCTCCCTGTATCAGACGGGGACGTGAAGCCCTGCTCTGCTCTGTGTTGTGATAATGATAAGACACAGTGTGCTTGACAACACTCCCCTAGTCTCTGCTACCACCAGCATCATCTATAATAGATCTACAGGTGGCTGTGCTCTCTGCACTGTGGAACATGGACACAGTTAAGCTGTGTGGCTGTGCTCACCGCACTGTGGAACATGGACACAGTTTAGCTGTGTGGCTGTGCTCTCTGCACTGTGGAACATGGACACAGTTAAGCTGTGTGGCTGTGCTCTCTGCACTGTGGAACATGGACAAAGTTAAGAGCGGGATGTTTGGTTGCAGTGGCTGAAACTACCAGCTGTCTGCAGCATTCTCTGCTGCCTCAGTGTAATTCTGTCTTGTCTGGTCATACTTTGTCTCAACTTTTCTGCTATCCTCTTTGAAATGTCTGTACCCCAGAGCCATCTAGCCACCTAGCCAGGTCTCTCCCTCTCACCTTTAGGAGAGAACAGAACAACCGCAGTCTCTCTTCATAGTCCTGTCTTTGGTCGATTGTCCCTGTCTGCCTCACAGACCTGTTGCCCAACGTTGGGTCAACATTAGGAAGTGATGCATCACAACGTGTGTTTGTTTGGCTTGACCGGTAGGTCCTTGATGTGGAGTGGCTCTCCTTTCTTCTCCTCTTCTCTTCTCTCCTCTATCTGCGGCCGCCTCATCCATCTGTCCTTGTCAGGGAGAATGCCACAGACAGGATCCAGTACCAGTGCTGGGCAGACATCACAAGCAAACACACACTTTAGTTTAGTCTAGCACAAGTTTATGTTTCACCACCAATGTCTGGCCTGGCCCTGCCCTGCAAGCCTTGGCATGTGGGCCTCCCATGGTCAGAGTTGGATGTGGGCCGCAAAGGTCCACCGAGAGGGAGGTAAGTGTGGGCCGTCTTTCAATATTCAATCAAAAATGTTGTTAAGACTTTATAATAACTTTTATTTATAAGCCTGATTTGCTGAACTGGGTGTCAGAGGTTAAACAAAAGTGTTTCTCTGCACCAGCTCTATGCTCAGAGGGAAGAGGTTTGTCCAGCCACTGCCTGTTTAGTATTGAATGATTGGTCATTCTGGAGTATACTGGATGTCCGCTGTCTTACTGACATGTCATTTAGTTCAGACCAGTTTGGTCTCCAGCTCTGGGCCGTCAAACAGGCCTCAGTCTCCCATTCATTTAGGATTAGTGAATGAGCTCACCAACTTGAACCTTCACACCATAGAGAAAACACGCATACACACACACACACACACACACACACTATGCTCCCGTCCTTCGCCCCTCCCTGGCCCTTTGAGGCTTAGCTATAGAACTCTTTCCTCTCTCTTTCTGTCATTTGTTGTCGTCTACAAAGTCAGATTATCTCTGTTTCAGAAGGCTGTGATCCCGCCTGCTCCCTTGCAGCTGTCATCCACACTGTGTGAATCTGCCTGGGAAGTTCATAGAGAAATAAGGAGGTCACTCACAACAAGAGGAAAGGAGGAGAATGAAATGAACTCCGACTCACTATAGTACAGTTTCTCCTCCCGGCTTATCCCCTAACAGAGTTGAATGGTTGATGGTTTTACTCCATAGCCATGTCAGTCAGTCCACTTGTGTCTTAACACACTCTAAGGTGGGCTGTCGTCGGAGTTGTCCTTCCCGTTAGCCGTCTCTTCAGTCTTTAGGCTCATTGTGCTTTTTCTTCCCTGTGTAATCACGGGACTGAGCGGGCGTGTTTGGTGAGGGAGTGTGTATACACATCTGTCTCCCTGGACCGATAGACGCGTCATGGATAGCTTACGGAGTAACGGGTTTGACAAAAGGGCTGACTGGCAGAAAGAGGAGCCAAGCGGAAATGGGCCTAGCTGAGCTGAACACACACAATGCCTTGAAGTGGCCCGAGGTATTCCCTTTCTGTAAACAGTCAGAGTTGAGGGAAGAAACTAACTGTGTGTTAATTGCCGGCCTTTGAAGTTTGAAGTCCTGTATTGTTTAAGACAAATCGAGGGTGGAGGTCGGAGAGGGATGTGTGTGTGTGTGTGTGTGTGTGTACATGTGTTTGTGGTGGAGCCTTGTCTTGAGAAAAAGGAGGAGATGCAAAATAAGTAAAGAGCTTTTTTTTCTGTTTCTTTTCTTATTCTCTTGCAGATTGAGAACCCCAGGTATTTGAGGGAGAACCCTATCCCCTTGTCTCCGGTAAGTGTAAGGGGGGTTCCCATGTGTGTTGAGGGCAGATAAATGTTACCTTTTTACTCACTCTCTCCCCCCGTCTATTTCTTACACACTCTTTTATCTCTATACTGTAGATATTCCTCAAATCCAGCCTGAAGAATAGCACTGTGACTGATGAGCAGACCCCAGTTGCAAGACAGGAGAAAGAGGTGGGCGCTAGGTCACCCACCTAACTATAGACAACCATCTAATAACCATCAACCATTCCAGAAAGCAATACCTGTTGAGTACCTCAATCAATACTGAGGTAGAGTACCTTATGATAAGCTGTAGACAACACTCTTTACCAAGAGAGTTTCCATCTATATTTTCCGTAGTAGTCTATTTACCACCACAAACCGATGCTGGCACTAAGACCGCACTCAACGAGCTGTATAAGTCCATAAGCAAACAAGAGTGCTCACCCAGAAGTGGCGCTCCTAGTGGCCGGGGACTTTAATGCAGGAATACTTAAATCAATTTAACCTAATTTCTACCAGCATGTCACATGTGCAACCAGAGGGGGAAAAAACTCTAGACCACCTTCACTCCACACACAAAGACGCGTACAAAACTCTCCCTCGCCCTCTGTTTGGCAAATCTGACCATAGTTCTATCCTCCTGATTCCTGATTACAAGCAAAAACTCAAGCATAGGAAGTACTAGCTCAATACGGAATTAGTCAGATGACGCGGATGCTCAGATACAGGACTGTATTAAGAGCACAGACTGGAATATGTTCCGGGATTCTGCCGATGGCATTGAGGAATATACCATATCAGTCACCGGCTTCATCAATAAGTGCAACGACGACGTCGTCCCCACTGTGACCATAAGTACATATCCCAACCAGAAGCCATGGATTACAGGCAACATCCGCACTGAGCTAAAGGCTAAAGCTGACGCTTTCAAGGAGCGGGACACTAATCCGGCGGCTTATAAGAAATCCTGCTATGCCCTCCGACGAACCATCAAACAGGAAAGCATCAATACAGGACTAAGATACAATCCTACTACTACTCTGACGCTTGTCGGATGTGGCAGGGCTTGCCAAACTATTACGGATTATAAAGATAAACCCAGTCACGAGCTGCCCAGTGACACAAACCTACCAGACGAGCTAAATGCCTTCCATGCTCGCTTCGAGGAAAGCAACACTGAACCATGCACGAGAGCACCAGCTGCGTATTCAGAGCATGTGCTGACCAACTGGCAAGTCTCTTCACTGACATTTTTAACTTGTTCCGGACCGAGTCTGTAATACCTACATGTTTCAAGCAGACCACCATAGTCCCTGTGCCCAAGAACGCCAACGTAACCTGCCTAAATGACTACCGCCCGTACCACTCACGTCTGTAGCCATGAAGTGCTTTGAAAGGCTGGTCATGGCTCACATCAACACCATAATCCCAGAAACCCTAGACCCACTACAATTTGCACACCGCCCCAACAGTTCCACAGATGACGCAATCTCTATTGCACTTCACACTGCCCTTTCCCACCTGGACAAAAGGAACACCTACGTAAGAATTATGTCATTGACTACAGCTCAGAGTTCAACACCATAGTGCCCTCAAAGCTCATCACTAAGCTAAGGACCCTGGGACTAAACACCTCCCTCTGCAACTGGATCCTGGACTTCCTGACGGGCCGCCTCCAGGTGGTAAGGGTAGGCAATAACACATCTGCTATGCTGATCCTCAACACGGGGCCCCTCAACTCCTGTACTCCTTCAACCACGACTGCATGGCCACGCACGATTCCAACACCATCATTAAGTTTGCCGACAACACAATTGTGGTAGGCCAGATAACCGACAACGATGAGACAGCCTATAAGGAGGAGGTCAGAGACCTGGCAGTGTTGCAAGACAAAGTAGCTGATCGTGGACTACAGGAAAAGGAGGGGCCATTCACATCGACAGGACTGTAGTGGAGCTGGTCGAGAGCTTCAAGTTTCTTGCAGGCACTAAGTCCTATCATTAACAAACTATCATGGTCCAAACACATCAAGACAGTTGTGAAGAGGGCACGACAACGCCTGTTCCCCCTCAGGAGACAAAGATTTGGCATGGGTCTATGTCTGCACCATTGACAGCATCCTGACTGGTTTCATCACCGCTTGGTATGAAAACAGCTCGGCATCCGACCGCAAGGCGCAACAGAGGGTATCGTGTACGGTCCAGTACATGGGGCCAGGCAAGCGGTACCGGAGCACCAAGTCTTTGTCCAAAAGGCTCCTTAACCACTTCTACCCGCAAGTCATAAGACTGCTAAACAGTTCCGCAAATGGCTACCCAGACTATTTGCTTGACCCCCTTTTTACGCTGCTGCTATCGCTGTTTATTATCTATGCATAGTCACTTTACCCCTACCTACTGTACATGTACAGTGCATTCGGAAAGTATTCAGACCCCTTGACTTTTTCCTAAAAAAATTCTTTACAGCCTTATTCTAAATTGAATTAATTTAAACAAATCATCAATCCACACACAATATGCCATAATGACAAAGCAAAACCAGTTTTTTTAAATTGTTGCACATTTATAAAAAAAAAAAAAAAATATACCTTATTTACATAAGAATTCAGACCCTTTGCTTTGAGACTCGAAATTGAGCTCATGTCCATCCTGTTTCCATTGATCATCCTTGAAATATTTCTACAACTTTATTGGAGTCCACCTGTGGTAAATTCTATTAATTAGACAAAGGCTGTCTATATACGGTCCCACAGTTGACAGTGCATGTCAGAGCAAAATCCAAGCCAGAACAGCGCAAACTTGAGAGGCCCCGGTGCACAACTGAGCAAGAGGACAAGTACATTAGTGTCTGGTTTGAGAAACAGATGCCTCTCAAGTCCTCAATTGGCATCTTCATTAAATAGTACCCGCAAAACACCAGTCTCAACATCAACAGTGAAGAGGCGACTCCGGGATGCTGGCCTTCTAGGCTTTATCCATAGTGATGGAGGTAGGCCTGGTCAATCTCCTATTCCATGTCAACGGGATGATAGCATGAGAATTTGTGAATCTAAATTCTAAGGAGTAAAAGAGTTCAAGATCATAACATTAACCCAAAACTGTGAACCACAAGTTAAGTCCCATTCAAAGCAAATGTAACATAGTGCCACACTGTTGTCACTCTGGTAAAGAGTTTAATCTCCTCATGCCTGAAGATTGTGTTCTAGGCCGCGCTTTGTGTTGCGTTTGTGTTGTTCCAAAAGGGACGATTCCGAATGCCCCTTTAAGAGAGAAAAAAAACCTGACCAGTGGTGAGTTTTTCCTTATGTGGATTTAAGCTGAAAATCCCATTCTGAAAGGACGCTTTGAAGTCCCCGACCCGCCTTTACTCACACTGTTAAATATAAAACTGAGCATGACTTGACTCTAATCGCCATGGCTTTTTATGTCCCCCTGGAGAAATGCTGTACTCAATTAGATCAACTTCAGTGAGCTGGCCAAGAAGGGAGAGGGACAGAGAGGGATAGAGAGGGTGAGAGGGAGGAATAGAGAGAGAGGAAACGAGGGAGAGAGAGAGATTGGTTCATAGGGGCACCACCAACAATGCTCATCAGCCCTCCTAATGTGGTTATTCATTCTGACTGGAGGAGAGGAGACTAATGTGGTTATATTCATTCTGACTGGAGGAGAGGAGACTAATGTGGTGATATTCGTTCTGACTGGAGGAGAGGAGACTAATGTGGTTATATTCATTCTGACTGGAGGAGAGGAGACTAATGTGGTTATATTCGTTCTGACTGGAGGAGAGGAGACTAATGTGGTGATATTCGTTCTGACTGGAGGAGAGGAGACTAATGTGGTTATATTCATTCTGACTGGAGGAGAGGAGACTAATGTGGTGATATTCGTTCTGACTGGAGGAGAGGAGAATAATTTGGTTATATTCATTCTGACTGGAGGAGAGGAGACTAATTTGCTTATATTCGTTCTGACTGGAGGAGAGGAGACTAATGTGGTTATATTCGTTCTGACTGGAGGAGAGGAGACTAATGTGGTTATATTCGTTCTGACTGGAGGAGAGGAGACTAATGTGGTGATATTCTGACTGGAGGAGAGGAGACTAATGTGGTTATATTCATTCTGACTGGAGGAGAGGAGACTAATGTGGTTATACAGTGAGGGAAAAAAGCATTTGATCCCCTGCTGATTTTGTACGTTCGCCCACTGACAAAGAAATTATCAGTCTATAATTTTAATGGTAGGTTTATTTGAACAGTGGGAGACAGAATAACAACAACAAAATCCAGAAAAACGCATGTGAAAAATGTTATAAATTGATTTGCATTTTAATGAGGGAAATAAGTATTTGACCCCCTCTCAATCACAAAGATTTCTGGCTCCCAGGTGTCTTTTACACAGGTAACGAGCTGAGATTAGGAGCACACTCTTAAAGGGAGTGCTCCTAATCTCAGTTTGTTACCTGTATAAAAGACACCTGTCCACAGAAGCAATCAATCAATCAGATTCCAAATTCTCCACCATGGCCAAGACCAAAGAGCTCTCCAAGGATGTCAGGGACAAGATTGTAGACCTACACAAGGCTGGAATGGGCTACAAGACCATCACCAAGCAGCTTGGTGAGAAGGTGACAACAGTTGGTGAGATTATTCGCAAATGGAAGAAACACAAAAGAACTGTCAATCTCCCTCGGCCTGGGGCTCCATGCAATATCTTACCTCGTGGAGTTGCAATGATCATGAGAACGGTGAGGAATCAGCCCAGAACTACACAGGAGGATCTTGTCAATGATCTCAAGGCAGCTGGGACCATAGTCACCAAGAAAACAATTGGTAACACACTACGCCGTGAAGGACTGAAATCCTGCAGCGCCTGCAAGGTCCCCCTGCTCAAGNCCCTCAGCCAGGGCATTGAAAATGGGTCGTGGATGGGTATTCCAGCATGACAATGACCCAAAGCACACGGCCAAGGCAACAAAAGAGTGGCTCAAGAAAAAGCACATTAAGTGGCCTAGCCAGTCTCCAGACCTTAATCCCATAGAAAATCTGTGGAGGGAGCTGAAGGTTTGAGTTGCCAAACGTCAGCCTCGAAACCTTAATGACTTGGAGAAGATCTGCAAAGAGGAGTGGGACAAAATCCCTCCTGAGATGTGTGCAAACCTGGTGGCCAACTACAAGAAACGTCTGACCTCTGTGATTGCCAACAAGGGTTTTGCCACCAAGTACTAAGTCATGTTTTGCAGAGGGGTCAAATACTTATTTCCCTCATTAAAATGCAAATCAATTTATAACATTTTTCACATGCGTTTGTCTGGATTTTTTTGTTGTTATTCTGTCTCTCACTGTTCAAATAAACCTACCATTAAAATTATAGACTGATCATTTCTTTGTCAATGGGCAAAAGTACAAAATCAGCTGGGGATCAAATACTTTTTTCCCTCACTGTATTCATTCTGACTGGAGGAGAGGAGACTCACATGTTCACATAACTTTTTGTGTTATTACATTTTCAGCCCAGTCAGGCACCAAGTGTCACAGTCATCCTCACCGCTGTTTGTTGAGAATCAAGAGGTGAAAGAAAGCAGGGCCTTTGAGCCCGAAAATGGGAACTAATGCTTGGAATATTATTCTGTGCTTGTGTGCGTGTGCTGTATTTGTGTGTGTGTGTGTGTGTGTGTGTGTGTGTGTTTATGGTAGTGTGTGTGTCTGTGTGTAAGAGGTTGATAGCAGTCAGCTGCGGGTCCCAGGCTGTGTGTTGAGGAGCCAGGGAGGAGAGCTGGCCAGCCCTCTCAGTAGTTTTATAGAGGCCAGATCCCTACCCAGCGTGGCGATATGGGGCCTAGTTAAAAGGCGCTCAGAAGAACTTGACTTTCAAGAGAGGAAATGGTGTTGAACTGGGATTTTACTGTCTGGGCCGGGAATGTGTGTGTGTGTGTGTGTGTGTCGGTGTATGTGCATGTATGTGTGTGTGGGGCGAGGTGAAACATTGTTTCCTGCACCTCTTACCAACCCCACAAAGGGAACAGTGAAACTCCTGCCAACAGATCTGACTAGCTTTTGTAGATGGGCTTATCTGGTTTCACAGTGGCTGTTTTATGGTCTTTTTTTCAGTCAGACCGTCTGTTTTCTTACCCCTGGTCGCCTCGGATGGGTTCTGTATGGTTTAACCTTGGGCATGGGGTCTACTAGAGCAACAGGTTTATATCACAGGTCTGACAACTAACAGGGTCGTATTATTAGAGAACACAGTAGCAAAACATTTTGCATGAAAAATGAAAACTAGCATTTCTTATTGGGCAAGTTCAGGTAGTCCCTCCTGGGATTCAGGCTGTTTTTTTTCTCCATTTGGTGCCTAATGAATATGACTCAGGTCTAACCCCCAGACCTTTGTTCATGGTGCATCTGCCCCTGAAACCTGTTGCTTTTCCATGATTTAAATTATTATTATTATTTTTTTTGGGGGGGGGGCATTTTATATGATTATACAGATAACACAGATAGAACAGGCTCCCGAGTGGCGCTGCTTTCTAAGGCACTGCATCTCAGTGAAAGAGGTGTCACTACAGTCCCTGGTTCGAATCCAGGCTGTATCACATCTGGCCGTGATTGGGAGTCCCATAGAGCGGCACACAATTGGCCCAGCATCGTCCAGGTTTGGCGGGGTAGGCCATCATTGAAGATTATACTTTTTTCTTAACTGACTTGCCTAGTTAAATACAGGTTTAATTAAAAATATATAAAAAATTATAACAGGTAGAGGTCAAAATACACAGATCCCCTACCAAATCAAACCCACCCCAACCCTTCCATTCTCTAACAAAGCCCCACCCCAAACCAGACTTAAAGCAGGCATAATATACAATGAGTAATATAATCAAATAGTAAAAAAAAATACATACATACATACATACATACATACATACATACATACATACAGTTGAAGTCGGAAGTTTACATACACTTAGGTTGGAGTCATTAAAACTTTTTCAACCACTCCACTAATTTCTTGTTAACAAACTATAGTTTTGGCAAGTCGGTTAGGACATCTACTTTGTTCATGACACAAGTAATTTTTCCAACAATTGTTTACAGACAGATTATTTCATTTATAATTCACTGTATCACAATTGCAGTGCGTCAGAAATTTACATTAAGTTTACTGTGCCTTTAAACAACTTGGAAAGTTCCAGAAAATTATGTTATGGATTTAGAAGCTTCTGATAGGCTAATTGACATCATTTGAGTCAATTTCGAGGTGTACCTGTGGATATACAGTTGAAGTCGGAAGTTTACATACACCTTAGCCAAATACATTTAAATTCAGTTTTTCACATTTCCTGACATTTAATCCTAGTAAAATTCCTTGTCTTAGGTCAGTTAGTATCACCACTTTTATTTTAAGAATGTGAAATGTCAGAATAATAGTAGAATAATAGAGAATGATTTATTTCAGATTTTATTTCTTTCATCACATTCCCAGTGGGTCAGAAGTTTACATACACTCAATTAGTATTTGGTGGCATTGCCTTAAAATTGTTTAACTTGGGTCAAGCGTTTCGGGTATTCTTCCACAAGCTTCCTACAATAAGTTGGGTGAATTTTGGCCCATTCCTCCTGACAGAGCTGGTGTAACTGAGTCAGGTTTGTAGGCCTCCTTGCTCGCACACGCCTTTTCAGTTCTGCCCACAAATTTTCTATAGGATTGAGGTCAGGGCTTTGTGATGGCCACTCTAATACCTTGACTTTGTTGTCCTTAAGCCATTTTGCCACAACTTTGGAAGTATGCTTGGGGTCATTGTCCATTTGGAAGTCCCATTTGCGACCAAGCTTTAACTTCCTGACTGTCTTGAGATGTTGCTTCAATGTATCCACATCATTTCCATTCTTCATGATGCCATCAATTTTTTTAAGTGCACCAGTCTCTCCTGCAGCAAAGCACCCCCACAACATGATGCTGCCACCCCCGTGCTTCATGGTTGGGATGGTGTTCTTCGGCTTGCAAGCCCCCCCCCCCCTTTTCCTCCAAACATACAGTGGGGCAAAAAAGTATTTAGTCAGCCACCAATTGTGCAAGTTCTCTCACTTAAAAAGATGAGAGAGGCCTGTAATTTTCATCATAGGTACACTTCAACTATGACAGACAAAATGAGGAAAAAAAATCCAGAAAATCACATTGTAGGATTTTTAATGAATTTATTTGCAAATTATGGTGGAAAATAAGTATTTGGTCACATACAAACAAGCAAGATTTCTGGCTCTCACAGACCTGTAACTTCTTCTTTAAGAGGCTCCTCTGTCCTCCACTCGTTACCTGTATTAATGGCACCTGTTTGAACTTGTTATCAGTATAAAAGACACCTGTCCACAACCTCAAACAGTCACACTCCAAACTCCACTATGGCCAAGACCAAAGAGCTGTCAAAGGACACCAGAAACAAAATTGTAGACCTGCACCAGGTTGGGAAGACTGAATCTGCAATAGGTAAGCAGCTTGGTTTGAAGAAATCAACTGTGGGAGCAATTATTAGGAAATGGAAGACATACAAGACCACTGATAATCTTCCTCGATCTGGGGCTCCACGCAAGATCTCACCCCGTGGGGTCAAAATGATCACAAGAACGGTGAGCAAA